>CASHTH010001240.1:0-26132 GCA_030341885.1 Geodia barretti | reverse complement strand
ACTTCTTACGCCCTTTGTGATTTCTATGTTGTCCCCCCCCTCTTTTCTCCCCCGCGAATATTGTCCAATTCCGTCTCGAACCGTGCCTGTCGTACATCACCCCACACTCGTCCATGTTGTAGATCATGACATCTGCCCCATTCCGCCCACTCGCAGTGCCCGCGACCCTTCATATCAAAAACGCGGCGGGTAGCGCGCTCATTTTCTGTGTGGCCTGTTCCAGATCATCAGTTCCGCGTTTGCGCGAACCAGTGACCCAGGAAATAGACGGGCCACACGCTGTGTGTTGACCAGAACCTGTATGAGCGCCGCCCGGCCCGCCTCCGTCGGACACCGAGATATGCATCATAGGGATTGACCAGCCTTTCGCCCGGGCTTCGTCTCCCTGCCCGCCCGCGGGTGAGCGCACTCGGTTTCCTCCAGGTCTTCATCCAGAGCGATGTCCAGGAACGGTGTCCAGTGGTGTGTGTTGCCTCAGCCTGTCAGCGATGTCGGCAATGGACAAACGCGTGTCGTACGTTCTTGAGGTTGCGTTCCAGGGCAACGCACCACCCCACCAGACCAGTGCACCTGCGCCCAATCGGTCCGGGCTGGGGCGCGCGATCGAGACTGCGCGCTTCATGCCGTCGCGTATGCCGTCTTCAGAAAGCTTGGCGATGCGCTCTTCTTTGGAACCCACGAGCGGTTGGACCCAGTGGGGCATGTAGTCGAACAGGTTGTATTCGGAGAGCTTGAACTCTGCGATGGTAGGCACTGAGCCCTGCTGCGCCAGGACGGGAAGGCCCTCTCGCCGGACTTCTTCCAGCCATTCGTAACCTTCTTCGTCTCCCAGAACCACATGCAAGGGACGTCCGCTCATTCGGACCATTTCTGCCAACATTTCCCGCTGGGCGGGGCGGTCGTCGGAAATGCCGATGGTCCATCCCAGGTGCCCCACGCCGAACTGCCTCAACACCTGGGACAGGGCGTAGAATTCCTCCGGCGATGCCACATGGCTGGGCAACCAGCTGCCATCCTCCGGCCGGTCCTCCAGGTTCTTGTCCGCGGACAACCCGAACGCCCCGGCTTTCATGGAGTCGTGGAGGATCTGTTTCATCTGGTTCAACTCGGCGTCGGTTACGGAGGTTCGTTCCCGGGCCGGTATCATGCCCAGTACGTAGCCACGCAGGGGCGAGAATGGCACCAGCGCGCCAACGTTTACGCCCAGACCCTGTTTGTCCAGGCTGTCCATGTATTCAGGGAAGGTTTCCCAGTCCCATCGCATCCCCAACCGCATGGATTCCAGCGGTATTGCTTCGATGCGGTTCATCATGCGCATATTGAGGTCCCGATCTTCCGGTCGGGTGGGAGCGAAGCCAAATCCGCACTGACCAACGGTGAGGGAGGTTACCCCGAACCATCCGG
This sequence comes from Geodia barretti, assembly GCA_030341885.1. Taxonomy (NCBI): domain Eukaryota; kingdom Metazoa; phylum Porifera; class Demospongiae; order Tetractinellida; family Geodiidae; genus Geodia; species Geodia barretti. The sequence continues at coordinate 24,728 of CASHTH010001240.1, read as the reverse complement.
ACAGGGATGCGTACGGGTCCCAATTGAGTTGCGCATCGTAGTGGGTGTGGAGGTCTACGGCCCCCGGCGCCACGATACAGCCGCTGGCGTCCAGCTCTCGGGCGCCTCCGGAGTTGATGCGTCCAGAGATCATGGCCACCCGCCCGTCCTTGATCCCAACATCAGCGCGGAGGCGGGGAAGTCCTGTGCCATCGACCACGGTTCCGCCACGAATCACCAAATCAAATTCTGGCATACAGTTACCTCCAACGGTGATAATCGTCTATTTCAAAAAGCCCATGCAACGACATGGGCAATATTCTCGTCTCTGAGTGTACGTCTACTAGAAAAACATGTCAATTTGATGACTGAAAGGGTCTATGTTTATCCGGTTTATTCTGGCAATCGTCGTTGATATCGGGATACCAACAAACAGCCGTGCCGGGTGTCTACTCCCCGGTGAAAATCGGCGGCCGGCGCTCGCGGAAGGAGGCCGCGGCCTCATCAACGTCGAGGGGCGCTCTCCTGGCGAATACGATGCTGTGCGTCTCGTATTCAAGCTGGTCTTCGAGATCGGCGTCAATGCCACGTTGCAACGCCCGTTTGGACATTTGCATTGCCACCGGCGGCCAGAACGCGATTTGACTGGCCAGCGCTTTGGCCTCTTCCAGCAGATTGTCGGACGTCGTCATTCGATCCACCAAACCGAGCCGCCAAGCTTCTTCGGCGTCTACGCTGCGGCTGGTGAAGATCAGGTCGAACGCGCGGCTGGCGCCCACGATGCGCGGCAGGAAGTAGGACAAACCGGAATCCGGGCTCAAACTTCGCTCGATGAAAACGGTCTTGAACCGGGTGTTTTCGCAACCCACGCGCATGTCGCAGGCCAGCGCCAGTCCCATGCCGGCGCCGGCAGCGACGCCGTTGACCGCGGCGATGGTGGGTTTGTCCAGTCCTCGCGAGACCATCAACGCCTGCCGGCCAACCCAGTTGTATTCGTCGAGGCGGTCGCTCCGGCTGGCGTGTGGATCCGGCGAGCGGTCGGCGGACAAGTCGGCTCCGGAACAAAAGCCCCGCCCGGCCCCGGTGAATATGACCACACGAATGCTGTCGTCGTCCTTAATCTCCCGGCAAGCTTCCATCATCTCCAAATGGAGCTCGCGGTTGATGGCGTTGAGTTTATCCGGACGGTTCAGAGTGATCACGGCGATCTGATCGTCACGTTCCAGGTTCAGGTTGCGGTAGGACATCGGCTATCTCCCGGAGTTTTGTGTAAAGCGGTGTCCCCGACTCTGGGCGGAACCCGGGCATTTTGGCAAGCGAGACTAAAGGCCCTCGCAGATTGCCACGTCGTTGCGCTTCTGACATTCACCAGGGCAAGCTCGCTGCTCGCAATGATGGGGGCGACGGTTGGCGGGCACCCGGCCCATGTTCCGTCACCGTTGACGGACGGGTCTGGTTACTTCACCGCCAGCATGTCACACGCCAGGCCCAGCATAATTTTGGTGCCGCTTACCAGGCTCTTTATGCCCACAGACTCATTGGTGCCGTGGGTGTAGTTCAGCATGGGATCGTCGTCGGGGTGAGAGCCGGAAAACCCATAGGTTACTGTCCCCAGGGGGCGGGTGAACCTGGAGTCGGTGAAACCGTTGCTGATGGCGGGCACCCACTGGATGTCGTCCCGTTCCAGGGCACTGGCGGTGATGGTCCGGATGCTGGTCGCCAACGCAGACTCAATGGGCGAGGAGTTGGGACGAGCCATGTAGTCGATTTCATAAGACACGCCGGGTATACCGGCCAATACCTCATCAAGCTGGTCCCTAACGTATTGCTCGTCCTGGTGAGGCAGGGTGCGCACGTCGCACGTGAGCCGGATGGACTCGGGAACGCTGTTGGACTTGATGCCTCCTCTAACCATGGTGGGAGTCAGAGTCATGCGCGACAGTGCCCGGAGCATGGAGGCGAAACGGGGGTTGGACGGCTCGATCTCGGCGATGATGTCGTCCACATTGGCCGGAGAGGCCTGATGTTCAATCGCGAAAGTCGATAGATGATCGAACAGGTCGGTGGATGTATCGCGATCCGGATCATAGTTTTCTATGGAGCTGAGGGCGCTGCTCAAACGGTATAGCGCGTTGGTTCCCTGCCAGGGCAGCGATGCGTGGGCGCTGACCCCCTTAACGTCGATTTCGACCTGCAGACGTCCTTTTTCTCCGACGCCCAAAACGTAGGTCAGGGCTCCTGCCGCCTGGATGGGCGTGCCGCCACCCTCGTTTACGGCGAATGGAGCGGCCAGCTTCTCCGGATGGTTGTCGGCAAGCCAACCGAACCCGTACCTGCCGCCGTGTTCCTCGTCTGCGCCGGCTGCAAGGATCAACCCGTCTTGCAACTCGATGCCGTTTCGCCTCAGCAGACGGACGGCCATCAGCTGAGCTGTGAGCAGCCCCTTACAGTCTGATGCACCACGACCGAAGATTCGGCCGTCTGCAATGGTGGCGCTGAAGGGCGGGAACCGCCACTTGGAATCGTCTTCCACGGGCACGACGTCGGTGTGGGACATGAACATGAGGCCGGCCTTGCCGGACCTGCCCTCCACCCTGGCGATCAAGTTGCCGCGGTTGGGCGCCGACTCCAGGATCTCAGACTCGACGCCGTCCTGGGCCAGCCAGTCGCGAGCCAATTCGCAGACCGGGGTCTCGTCCCCGGTGGGCATGAAGCCGGTGTTGACCGATGGAATTCGGACGAGAGCCTGCTCCAGCGCGATTATATCGTCCTGAGCAGCTTCGACCTGGGCGAAGAGGTCTTGAAGGTCTGGCATGGCCTGTATCCTCCGACTGGTTTGTAATCGGCGTTGCGTGGCGAGTGTAAACAGGGCTATAGAGGGTGTCAACGCAGTCCGGCTGAAGGACGTTTTGTAACGACGGAAGTTCACGGCAACGACGGAATACGGGCCGCACGTGATGGCAGGATGGGTGGCGGTGCTGGCGAGGATCAGTCTCCCGTGGCCGACGCAGCGGGTTCGGGAGATGGCACCCTCCCGGACAGACCGTGTTTCATCACCAAACCTGCCACGCAAAGGGAGAGGGATGCGAAACTGACGATGGCCAGGGACAGTCCGAGGTCGTCGGTTGCCTGCTGCAGCAGGCCCGTGGCCAACGGGCCGAGAGTTATACCCGCCGAGCTGGACATCTGGATGAAAGCCAGTCCGACGGCGAGCTCCCGGGGGCGGATTCCCGGCAGGTGAAACGGTACGGAGTAGAGTACCGGCCAGAACCCCCAAGCTATGCCGTTCACGAAGGTCAGTACCAGCAGGATGGGGATGGAGCCGGTCAACGTCATTGCCATGAAAGTAGCGGCCATGGTTGCGCCGGTGGTCAGCAGGATGGTCCGGCCCCGGTCGGACACCATTACGACCCACCCGAAGCCCAGTCCGCAGATGCCGCCCATGAAGATACCCAGCGCAAGGATGCCGCCGGACCAGACCAGGGACATCTGGTGGGCCTCCAACATCAGGGTCGGGTAGAAACTGAGGAAACCGGACCAGGCCGTGGTTGCGCCCACGAAACCCAGGCCGCCGATCCACAGGTCCCGATACCGGAGCGTACCCTTCAGGATGCTGGCATCCTGGGATGCCAGGCGCTCGCGGTATTCTGAGGTAACCCTTTCCCGGCCAAATATCATCCAAAGGATGGTCATCACCGCGAATAGCCCAACGAAGGTGAACAGGGTGGAACGCCAACTGTCTCCCAGGGCCATCAGGATGAAAGGCGAGGCAGCCACGCCACCACCCACTACCAAACCAAACATTGCGTTGGAGATGCTGTTGACCAGAACAACCTGGCGGGCCGGGAACCATTGCTGGGTCAGGAAGGCGCGGGCGGGTTGACGGGCAACTACGCTAATACCGAAGGCCACACGGCCCAGGATCAGCACGGCAAACACGGGGGAGACGGCCTGGGCGACCAGAGACAGGGTTCCCAGGATCATGGTAATGGTGGTCAGGATTTTGGGAGCGAAGCGGGAAGTCCACCAGCCCATTGGGATGGCCAAAGCCATATTGCCCCAGTAGGCGGCGGATCCCAGCATTCCCTGCTGGAACGGGGAGAGACTCAACTCGGCGCTGATGGCCGGCAACAGGATGCCGATGGTGGACATAATCATGAAGCCGGAAACGCTGGCGGTGAGCCAGATACCCATGACCACCCAGCGGTATGCCACCACCTGCTCGGGAGAATCTTCTGATGAATCCTGTGCCATTTGGGTTGGTCTCGTAACGATTCCTGAGCGTTTTGGCGCAATTGGTGAACTGCCAACAACCGGTGCAGTGTATTCCCCGCCCTGGGTGTGGTCAACGCTGCGTGGTTGTTCCTTCGGTCCATGAGGATCTGAGCGTCGTTAACGGGTCGCCGGGTGCAAGGGCGATTGTCTGGAGCCTGCTGCGGGAATATGATGAAGTCACATCGGATCGACTGGAGGGACGGCATGGAATACAGACCCCTGGGCAGGACTGGCCTGAACGTATCGGAGATAGGATTCGGCTGCGGCAACGTGGGCGGGTTGATGATCCGGGGCGAGCATGGCGACCAGGTGAAGGCAGTCGCCCGGGCCATGGAGTTGGGGATCAACTACTTCGACACCGCTTCGTCCTACGGTGACGGGCAGTCCGAAACCAACCTGGGGCGGGTACTGAATGAACTGTCGGCGGACGTTTACGTAGGTACCAAGTTCCGCGTGACCACGCACAACGCGGGTGAGATCAAAGGCAACGTCATCGCGTCGGTGGATGCGAGCCTGGGACGAATGCAGCGGGAGCAGGTCGACCTGATTCAAATGCACAATCACGTTGCATCACTTCCGGAGGGTGGGGCAGTTACGCCGGAAGAGGCGCTGGGCGAAGTCGTCGAAGCGCTGCATACGCTGCGGGATGCGGGCAAGGTCCGGTTCTGGGGTATGACGGCGGTAGGGGAGACGGATTCTCTGCTGCGCGTCATCGATTCGGGAGCGCTACAAACTATCCAATCGGTGTACAACCTGGTGAACCCCAGCGCCGGAAATTCGGTTTCGCCTGATTTCGACATGCCGAACTTTGGGAGCCTGATCGATCGGGCATCGGCCAGCGGGATGGGCACGCTGGTGATCCGCGTGCTGGCTGCGGGCGCTCTCAACGGCGAGCCAACGCGACACCCGGTCGCCGTACCGACCGTGGCGCCGATTGGTTCGGGACGGGACTATCAGCAGGACTTGAGCCGGGGGAGCAGGTTCGGTTTCCTGATAGACGACGGTGACGCGAGCAACATGGTGGAAGCGTCGATCCGGTTTGCGCTAAGCAAGCCTGAAGTTTCGACGGTGCTGGTGGGCTATTCCAGCATGGATCATCTGGAGCAGTCGGTGGACTATGCAGCGAAAGGCCTGCTGCCGGCTGAAGCAATGTCCAGGCTGCCAGAGGTATGGAGGGAGTTCGTGGCGTAGCCTGACGACTCGGCCACTACTCAGGAACGCGGGACGCAAGATGACAACACCCAACATGACGATGCCATTGATCACGATCCCGGCCCGCAGCGGCAAGGCAACCGTCGCCGCCAGGGGTCAGCACATTCGAGTCATCAATACCCACGGGCAGCAAGTGGTCGATACGTGGGCGTTCAACCGGGACGACGAGACTGAGTTTATGTCGATGGAGCATACCCGCACGACACTTGGCCGCATCATGCCTTTGGTGGGACAGTCCATGGTGACCAACCACCGCCGGCCAATATTGACGCTGGTTGAGGACACGTCGGGCGGGATACACGATACGCTGCTGGCCGCATGCGACCGCTACCGTTACGAACTTCTGGGCTGTGAGGAATACCATGATAATTGCACCGACAACCTGGCGACCGCCCTGTTGGAAGTTGGTCTCACTCCACCGGAGACGCCCAGTCCCTGGAATCTGTTTATGAACATACCAGTGGCGGCGGATGGCACGGTAGGATTCGAGCCGCCTGTCTCGAAGCCGGGCGATTACGTGGTGCTGCGCGCGGAGATGGACTGCGTGGTTGCGTTCTCCGCATGTCCGCAGGACATGGTTCCCATCAACGGGACCGATTGCGTGCCCACGGAGGCGCATTTTAGGGTGACGTAGATGCGCGTCCTACAAAGGACACCGACACGGACAAATTCGGATTTTCGTTTCGGCCAGTGGTTCAGACCGGGGTGAGGAACCGGTTGCCGATTTGTCTTCGCGACTGTACTCGATGCGGGTATGGCAACCTCGTCGCGGTAGTAACGGCGGTTCGTCGACGTGTGTTCAGCCTCATGGAGATTGCCACGTCGCTGCGTTCCTCGCAATGACAGATTAAAGCGCGTACGCGTGAGAGGAGTCGGGGCGTTGAGTTCTGGCGAAATCATCGGGGCATGTTCTGGTTGACCCACTGGTATTCTTCTTCCTCGGTATTAAAGTAGTTGAACCGGTGGAAAAGTTTGGTGTCTCCCCGCGCGCTCAACATACCCATCCGTTTGGCTTCGGTGCCTGGCGCGTCAAACTGCAATGCCTCGGGGTCTATGACGACGCCGTAACTGGAGAGAGCGGATTCCAGTGATACGAATCCGTCTTTGACATCGTCCAGTACGCGCTCGGCATCTCTTTCCAGCGGGTCTCCCCAACCGCCGCCCCCGGCGGTGCAGATTCTCACCAGATCACCGCACTTCCAACGATTGTCGTCAGAGAACGCCCGGATTTCGCGTTCATCGGGAGTCCCGGGATTCATCACGACCCTTGAAACGCCGCCTCCCATTCCACCGGCAACACCCCACGCCGGGAACAGATTGTTTTCGACCCGGAGACCGAAAGTACCCTCGTCGGCAAGCAAACGTACGTCCCTGACGACCCCACAGCCTCCCCGATACTTGCCCGGGCCGCCGGAGTCGGTGGAAATGGAGCGTTCCAATCGAAGCGGGTATTCCATCTCCATGAATTCACCGGGGTAATTCTCGTTGTGCCGCTGGTAGATGGCGTCGAGGCCGTCGCCGAATGGACGGGCTCCATGGCCGACGGCTATGCCGTCGGTACATAGCAGCCACGCTCCGGTGTTCCGGTCTTTCATCCTCCAGTAAGCGATGACATAGACCGCGGCGCTGGCCATCACCATGCCGTCGGTGGCCTGGGCCAAAACGGCCCGCACGGCGCTTTTGAGCTTGGTGAAGGTGTGGGCACGGCACCCGAGGGCGGCGGGCCATTCAGGCCGCAGGATGCTGCCGGGTCTGAGCTGCACGTCGTCTATCCCTGCCAGCAATCCGTGGTTGGCGAGCAGCGACGAATCAAACTGGTGGAAGTACTGGCCGAAATAGGCTTTTAGGGCTCCGTCGCTGGCGATAAAGTTGATCGATCCCTCGGCCTGGTCGTCGCTGAGGGTGGCGTCGAGGAGCACTTCCTCTCCCCGGCGGCTGAGCTTCAGGTGGAATGAATGCCACTGGTCGCCAACGCCGGCGTGGTCCATGTAATCGCGAACGGCGTATTCGCCCTCGGGGATCATTTCCAGCGTTTTTTCCCGCACCAACCGGGCGGTGTCTGCCTGGTCCTCATCAATGGCAGCTAGCATGGTGTCCTTGCCGAAGCGGTCGAACATCTCGAGCAGCCGTTCCTGAGCACGCCGAGCCGCAGACATCAATGCCCTGGAGTCGCCTTCCAGAAGGTCAGGGTATCTGGAGTTTCGGAGGATGATACGGTATGCCTCGTCGTTTAATGTGCCATTGGCAATGATTTTGATCGGCGGCACCAGGGTTCCGTCATGGAAGATTTCGGTGTTGGCGGGACCGATGCTACCGGGCCGGGAGCCGCCCAGGTCCCAGAAGTGCGCGAAGGAATGGGAATATGCCACCATTTCCCCGTCGTAGAAAACCGGCGCGATAAATACCATGTCAGGGGTGTGAGTGATACTCCCGTTGGAAAGGTAAGGGTCGTTGTACCAGTAAAGGTCTCCGGGGCGCATGGTCTCGGCGGGATAATATTCCCAGACACAGCCGAGGATGTCGCTACCCATCGTTTCGCCGTAGATTTCGTGCCCCCTGGCATCCAGGAAGCTGACGGTGTAGTCCTTTTTCTCCCGGATAAATGCGGACATGGCGGTGCGTTCAATGATCAATTCGCACTCCAGCCGGGCAGCCCGGAGGGAGCCGCGAATCAACTGACGTGTTACCGGATCCACAGGCCCGGCATTTTTCTCCGATTCCGGAGGACTCGTGTAAGCGTGGGTATCGGGTACTGTCATCGTCGGTTTCCTTGGGCTCGCATGATGCAATTGCCGTATTCGTCGACCTGGGTTTCCCAGCCTGGATTGATCACGACCGTGGAGTCCATGCCTTCCAGTATTGCCGGCCCCATCAGTTTTGCTCCCGGTTTCAGGCTATCGCGCGGATAGATGGCGCAGGGGACAAATCCTCGAGATTCCTCGAAATACACTTCGCGACGTTCAATGATGGCCTGATCCGCTCTGGCGCTCCAACCCGGAATCCTGGGCAGGGTGATATTCCCAACCTGGCCTGATGCCGTAACCCTCAAGGTCACTATCTCCACCTGCTGCTCCAGGGCAAAACCGTAGAGCTGTTCATGCTGCTGGTGGAAATCCTGCAGGATCGATTCCAGGCCCTCGCGGTTCACCCGCGAATGGCTGTATTGGAGCGTCAATTCCGAACCCTGGTGGGCGTACCTGAGGTCAGCGGATCGCGTGATGCTGTGGCTGTTGACCGGAACGCCTTCCCTGTGCAACCACGCTCGCCCTTGCGCCTCCAATTCTGACCAAACCGTGTCCATGCCGTCCAGGTCGTAGTCAGGAGGCTGCTGCAGGAAGGTTTTGGCGTAATCATTTTTGAATTTGGCGACCAGCAATCCATAAGCGGACGCGATCCCGGGGTGCGGTGGAACCACGACCTTCTCGATTCCCAACATGTTTGCCACGTCGATTGCGTGCATGGGACCGGGCGCCGCCATAGGCCACCAGCGCGAAGTCCCGGGGGTCGTGGCCCCGTTCCACACTGATGTTGCGAATTGTGCCGACCATCACGTTGTTGGCGATTTTCAGGATGCCGTTGGCGGCCGTAGGAATGTCCAGGCCCAGTTGAGACGCGATTGCATCGTTGATCGCTTGTGCGGCGGCATCGGCGTCCAGCGTGAGTTGCCCCACCGGCAATCTGTGTATTCACACGTCCCAGCACCAGGTTGGCGTCGGTTACGGTGGGACGGGTGGACCCACGACCGTAACATGCCGGCCCCGGGTCTGCGCCGGCGCTGGCTGGCCCGACCGTAAGGCTGCCGTAGGGCGAGACCTCGGCGATACTTCCACCGCCACATCCGATGGTGGCGATATCAAGCATGGGAAGTTGAATCGGCCAGTCGCCCAGCTTGCCGTTTAGAGTAACGGTCGGCTCGCGCTGTTTTATCAGAGACACGTCGGTGCTGGTACCACCCATGTCAAAGGAGATGCAATCCTGGACGCCGGTGGATTCCGCTATCTGCAACGTGGCCATGACCCCGGCGGCGGGACCGGACAGCGCCGTGTACACCGGTTGTTCCACCGCTACATCAGCGCCGATGATTCCGCCGTTGGACTTCATGATCGAAAACGCCGCATCAGTGCCGAAGGAACGCAGGGACTGCTTCAGGTTGTCGATGTATGTGCTGACTCGGGGTGTGACGTACGCATTGAGGACGGTGGTGATGGTGCGTTCGTACTCCCGGTACACGGGCAATACTTCGGATGACAGGGAAACGGCGACGTTGGGAAGCTCCTGCAACAGAATCTCTCTGGCTCGCCGTTCGTTAGTTGGGTTGGCGTAGGAGTGCAGGAAAGCGATTGCGACGGTGGAAACTCCGGCGCGTTGGAAGTGGCGAGCGCCGTCGCGCACTGCCGGCTCGTCCAGGGGTACTAGAATTTGTCCTTCAAAACTAGTTCGTTCTGCCACCTCCAGACAATCCCGCGGACGAACGGGACGTTCCGGTTTCACCCAGGTGTTGGGGTTGGCAAGGCGCGGCGTGCCGTGGCGGGCAATCTCCAGAACGTATTTGAAGCCGTCGGTTACCAACAAACCAACGGGTGCGCCCTTGTTTTCCAGGACTGAGTTGGTGGCGATGGTGGTGCCATGAAAGATGTGAACCACTTCGGCGGGGGTGACACCGCTGGCTGCCAGAATCTGGGCCAGGCCGGTCATGAATCCCAGGGACGGGTCGTCTGGCGTGGAAGGCGTCTTGTACACCTGCTGGGCGTTGGATTCGAGGTCGCAAAGCACGATGTCGGTAAAGGTGCCGCCAACATCAACGGCCACAGCATAGGTTCCCATATTCTTCCAAGCCGTCGGTTGGCAGGTATCGAGCCCCCGGGGGATTCAGCTGGTCATCGGTTGGGATGAGCAACGACGTCGGCCAGTATATCAACAAACTATCTGCCGATTGGACGACCCCGTTTGACATGGGCGACGATGGGATCGAATAGGGGTCGCACCGGGGGCAGAGGCAACGGGATTGCCACGTCGCTGACGCTCCTCGCATGACAGGGGGTGAGGTCTTCGTCTGGACATGACGGAAGGCGGTGGCTATCATGCGGGAAAGGTTACTGGCACGTGGTTATTGGGCCAATGGCCCGGTGGGTAAGGAGATAAATAATGGTGACTGCTGATTGGGGCGATATCTACAGGGAGCTGGGTGCAACTCCGGTGATTAACGCGACCGGCAGCGTGACCATGTTGGGGGGTTCAACTCCCATACCTGAAGTCAAAGAGGCCATGGCGCGGGCCGACGGAGCCTATATCCCGCTCATGGAATTGCAGGAGAGGGCTGGAGCGGCCATTGCCGAGATGGTCGACGTACCCGCAGCCTACATCACCTCCGGCGCTGGCTCCGCCCTGATGCTGGCTACTGCGGCGGCCATGGCTGGCGATGACGACGACATGATCCAGCAACTGCCCGACACCGCCGGTATGCGAAACGAAATCCTTATCCAGACCCGTCAGCGCTACTGGTATGACCGTTGCCTGGAACTGGCCGGCGCCAGGCTGGTGATGTTTGGCTCAGAAGAAGGGACCACCGAAGAGGACCTGGAGAAGGCGATCGGTCCCAACACCGCCGCGGTCCACTACTACGCGGTAGAGCAGGCTCAGGATCCAGACGCGCTTTCCCTGGAGAAGACCATTGCCATCGCCCACGCTCGTGGAGTTTTGGTGACAGTGGATGCCGCCGGGCAGATCTATCCGCTGGAAAACTTTGGCAAGTACGTCAGGATGGGGGCGGATTTTCAGTGCATTGCCGCCAAGTATCTCGGTGCGACTCAATCTGTGGGTCTGGCCCTGGGCTCCCAAGAGATGATCCGCAAGATAGGTTTACATTCGTTCGCCAGTTATGAAGGCCGCCGGGTGCGGGGAGTGGGCCGGCCACAAAAGGTTGACCGTCAGGAGATGATCGGCGCTGTGGCCGCGGTCCGGCACTGGATGACCACGAACCACGAAGATCGGCTGGCTGACGCGGAGCGACGGAGCCGGAATATATTGCAAGCAGTGGCGGGCATTCCAGGGCTGAGGGGCGAGTTGATCGACAACGTGATCGGCCATCAGGCCTATGGCCTGAACCTGTGGGTTGACCCGGCCGTTGCGGGCATGACCATTTTCGATTTGCGGGATCGCCTGAAGGATGGAGCGCCACCCATCTGGACTCGGGTTCGAGACGACGAGGACTTCATCACGATCCACGTGTTTGGGCTCAACCCGGGAGAGGACGGCATCGTCGGGGAACGGATTGCGGCGTTGTTCGGGAAGTAACGCCGTTCCTGCCGCCAACTGTGAGAATCGAGGTTTGGCACAGGTGACGGACGCCGCTGGGGTATGCCCGCGGGGATTACCAGCGTTGGCCGGGTACGCGCTCTTGCAAAACCTCTCCGTAAAGACTGAGCACCTGGTCGATCCGCAGCACTACGATGGCCCCCTGGCCGTCCTGCAGATAGCGATCCGTTACCAACCCGGACTGAACGAGGTGGTCGATCATCTCCTCGAACACCTCGCCTTCGCGATGGACCGTAGCGGTGCAACGGAATTTCCATCCGGCATCCCTTTCGGTATTGCGGAAAAGGACGATGACCCTGGGGTTTTCCTCGATGTGGTCGAGGGGGACCCGACCGGTGCGGTCGCGATACATGAGGGAGTCGTCGCCGACTGTCAGCACCGTGCCGATGTATCCGCAGTTTGGAACGCCGTCGCTGGAGGCCGTGCCAACGATGCACGGGTAACCGTCCTCGCGGGCGTGGTTGATCAATCGCGTCATCTCTTGCGTTAGTTGTATCATCCGGCGTCTCCCAGGGCACAGCTGCTGTCCAGCGGCCAGGTCGTGGCGGTGGGGGTTGTCAAATTATCGGCGCGGCGAAGGTCCCAGGTGCGAGCCGGCATCGACCATGATGGTTTCGCCAGTAACTTGCTCCGCCCCTTCCAGCAGCCAGATCACGGGATCGGCGACCGCTTCGGTGGTGCCGGCGGTTTTCAACGGAGCCGATTCTGCGTAGCGGCTGATGAAGGCTTCGTAACCCTCTTCGCCCAGGCCTTCCCGCCACCAACGAGTCTGCATTACGCCGGGACACACCGCGTTCACACGGATTTCCGGCGCCAGCGCTCGGGCGAGCGAGTAGGTCATCACGTTCAACGCCGCCTTGGACGCCGCGTAAGCGATGGAGCTGCCGGTGCCGGTAAATGCCGAACCAGACGAAATGTTGACGATGGCGCCCCGACCCTGCTGTTGCATGGCCGGCGTTACCGCCCGGACCATCTGGTAGGCGCCGATGACATTCACCGCGAAAATGCGCTCGAAGTCCCCGGCAGACAGGCCCTCCAGGTCGGCGTGGGGGACAATCACGGACTGGGCGGCGTTGTTCACCAGGCCGTCGATTCTTCCCCACCGTTCCAACGCTGCCGCTGCCATACGGCGACAATCGTCGTCCACCGACACGTCGGCCTGACACAGGATGGCTTCCGCGCCGAGGTCTTCGCAAACCTGCAGCGTGGCCCTGGCCTCGGTTTCACTCCGAGTGTAGTTGATGACGACCCGGCCGCCTTTTTCGGCCAGGCGTTGGGCAACTGTGGCGCCCAGGCCGGTGGCCGAACCGGTAATGATGAACACCGCGCTGGCAACTTCCATTGCTATTCACCTGTCTCCGTACGTTCCATTTGGCTGAATTATAACGGATGAATCCGGTGCCTCCCACCACGTGCGCGAATGCCATTCACAATGGTAGCCGGCACAGCGAGGCGAGGCATCAGATACGTTCAGGCACTCTGGCTTGGACGGCGCGGAGAAATCGCGTACTAACAAGGGTCCAGTCGGGGACTGTGGGTGTGCTGAAAGACTTACGCAATCAGTCTGCGAGCAGACTGATTCAAGGCGCCAATAATAGGTGCTTTTCTTGACAGTAGTGCGCGGATTTCGTAGCATGGCTGCAACATAGACATGGTATTCTGGCAAGAAGTTTGCCAATGGAGCAATCCCGACAGGAGGGAAACCAATGGCCAGTCGAGAAGATATTGCGCTGATGGGTCACCTGATGCGTCGAGCCGGGTTTGGATCTGCCCGTGGGGAGTTGCAGGAACGGGTCGACAAGGGGTATGAAGCCACGGTCGAAGAGTTATTGCATCCCGAACGGTTTGACCCAATTGACGAAGACCTGTTGTACCGGTTCCATCCAGGATACGAGGGGGCGTTGGGTCCTCCCTTGAACCAGGCGGATTGGGTTTACAGGATGTTAAACACCGAACGGCCGCTGGAAGAAAAGATGGCGCTGTTCTGGCACCAGCTATTCGCAACCGGCAATTCCAAAGTTGACAATCCCCCGGAGTTGACCCAGCAGATCGTGATGTTCCGCGAGTTTGGGCTGGGGAAATTCAGAGACCTGCTGGTTGAACTGGCCCGCAATCCCGCCATGATTTTTTGGCTGGACAATAACGGAAACCATCGCGGCGCGATCAACGAAAACTGGGGCCGGGAGCTTCTGGAACTGTTTTCGATGGGCGTGGGGAACTATTCGGAAGACGATATAAAAGAAGCGTCGCGGGCGTTTACCGGCTGGACGATCGGGCCTAAAATCCCGCGCAACCCGCTGGGCAGGTTCTACTGGAGTTTCGAATATCGTCCGGAAGATCATGACGACGGTGAAAAGACGTTCCTGGGACAAACTGGGAATCTGGATGGACAGGACGTCATTGATATCGTGGTCCAGCAGCCGGCCACGGCCAGATTCCTGGCACGGCATTTGTACAACTTCTTTGTGGCGGACGAGCCGCAGGTTCCGAGCTGGAATATCACGCCGCCCAACGATCCCGATGCGATTGACCAGTTGATAGCAGCCTACGATGAGTCTGACGGCGATATCCGTGCGATGCTCAGGGTGATGTTCAACTCGAAGTTTTTCAAAGACGCCAGGTTCTCGCGGGTAAAGAGTCCTGCTGAACTGGTCATTGGGACGGCGCGGCTGGCGGGCAACTTCGAGGGTCCCAGACCCGGATTCAACTCTCTGGCTTTCGAATGCGCGTACCAGGGGCAGGAGTTGTTGAATCCCCCCAGCGTGGAAAGTTGGCACACCGGCACCGAATGGATCGACGGCGGCGCCCTGGTGCGGCGGGTTAACTTCGCCGCGAACCTGTTGGGTGATGTAACCCTGCCCGGTGTTCAGTCGATCATAAGCGACCTGCGGAACATGGGACCGTTGGATCCCGGTGGCTTCGTTAACGGGTGCCTGGACCTGGTGGGTCCCCTGGAAGTGAGTGAGGCTACTCGGGTGGAACTGCTGGATATGGCCCGCGAAGGCGGAGACCTGCTCTGGGACACCGAAGCCAACATTCGTGAATCGGAAAAAAGAGCCGGAGTGATGTTGGCTCTGATTGCTGCATCCCGAGATTATCAATTCGCCTGATCGCACCGATTGAGTGGGATGCCGGCAAAGTACGGGAGGAATAACATGGCGACGACCAAGAAAGACCCGGTGGTGGTGGTTCTGCAGATGACGGGGGCCAACGACTACCTGAATACGATCATTCCGTATACCAACCCGCACTATCGGGATAACCGTCCCAAGGTTGGTATACCGGAGGACCAGGTGCTGCCAATAGACGGCGAGCTGGGCTTCAACCCCAACATGGGGCCGATAAAGAAGCTATATGACGAAGGGAAAGTGGCCATCATCCACGGTATCGGATACGAAAACTCGCCGCGTTCGCACTTCCGATCCATGGATATCTGGCATACGTGTGAGCCCGATGTGGTGGGTACCGAAGGATGGGCAGGGAAGGTCATTCGCGATCTTGACCCGCGCGGCGAGAACGTGCTGAAAGGCGTGAACTTCGGCCAGGGATTGCCGCGGGCGCTGGCGTTGCGCGGGGTTCCTATAACCTCGGTGTCCGGGCTGGAGTCTTACGGCGTGTTGTCGAGCGTGCCCGGGGTAGCAGCTGAAGAAGACCGGAACAAGATCCTGGACCGGTTTGCCCGCATGTACGCGCCCACCATTGGCACGGGCCCGGTGATGGATTACCTGGGCCAAACCGGTCGCGATGCGCTGGAAGGCGCGGACATCATCCGGTCTGCCCCGGAGCAGTATTCCTCCACGGTGGAATATGCGGAAACTCCGGTGGCCAAATATCTGCGGGATATCGCGCAAGTATATCTGGCTGACCTGGGGACCCAACTTTTCTACACTCAGCACGGCAGTTTCGACACGCATTTCAATCAGCCGCCGATGCACACGAAACTCTGGATCGATATGTCGCGGGCGATCAGCGACTTCTTCGATGATCTGCAAGAGCATGACGCGGGCGACAATCTCATCATGGTGCTGTTCACCGAGTTTGGCCGCCGGGTCAAGGACAACGGCACCGGGACCGACCACGGCGCCGGTGGAGCTGCCTTCGTAATCGGGAACCAGGTGAAGGGCGGGATGTACGGAACCTATCCGTCGCTGAAGCCGGAGGACCTGAGCCAAGGCGATCTGGAACCCAACTACGACTTCCGCGGGCTGTATTCGACGGTCATCGAACAGTGGTTGGGACTGGATGCGGTGCCCATCGTTGGTGGCAAGTTTGAGCAACTGGCTTTTGTGTAGGCCGCACCGACTTAGTTTTTGGGGAGGTCAAAAATGCTTACTACAGTAGCCGCCGGAAGGGTGTTCGACTACAGTTTTTGCCTGGGGATGTACGGCATGTCCGGGCAGGGATTCTGGACGCCGCAAGATTTCGCGCTGGCCGACGACGGGCTGGTTTACGTGATCAATCGGGGCGCGGAAGAATTGGGTCAGCGCATCAGCAAGGTAACGCTGGATCACCAGTTTCTGGGACAGTACGGTTCTTTTGGCCGGGGCGACGGGCAGTTTGTCTGGCCGCGCTCGATTGCGCTGGACCGAGCCGGTAACGTCTACGCCTGCGACGATCATTTGAACCGGATTTCGGTTTTCGGGCCAGATGATGCTTTCCTGTGCAGTTGGGGCGAATCCGGCAGCGTTGAAGGCCAGCTGAGTGGACCGAGCGGATTGGCCTTCGATCCGGACGATAACCTGGTGGTAGTCGATGGCATGAATCACCGGGTGCAGAGGTTTACCAAGGACGGGACGTTCCTGGGCGGCTTCGGGCGACACGGAAATGGCGACGGCGAGTTCAACCTGCCCTGGGGTTTGTGCGTGGACGACGCGGGCAACATCTTTGTGGCCGACTGGAAGAACAACCGTGTGCAGAAATTCGACGCGGACGGCAACTTCCGGCTGAAGCTGGAGGTTTCTGCTTCTGGCGTGGGCGACCTGCATGGGCCAACTGGTGTAGCCGTGGATTCAGAAGGGGATATCTACGTTACGGACTGGGGAAATCACCGGGTCCAGGTATACGCATCCGATGGCAGGTTTATCGCTACCCTGGTGGGAGATGCACAGGACCCGTCGCCCTGGACACAGACTATATCGACGCCAACCCGGACATCATCAAGGCGCGCCGACGGGTTAATCTGGAACCGGAGTGGAGGTTCCGCAGACCGGTGGCGGTGAAGGTTGATAAACAGGACCGCATATTTGTGCTGGAGGCTGCGCGCCACCGCATACAGGTTTACGACAAGGTTAAGGATTATGAAGAGCATCCGTTGAACCTGTAGCGGTTGAGAGCCATCTGAGGTCATTGATCATCGGGTTTTGCTGGGGGTAGCGTCGTGAAAGCGTCACTACCCCCAAAGCGTGGGAATTGGCAACGCAACGAGGGTCCTAGGCCGGATGGCGTACGGCTGGCAGGATCGCGTGGAACTATTTCCAGGAACGCGGTTCGGGCAAACTCGACGATGGCCAACCCAAAGGCCACGCGCCATGTACTGCAATGTTCAAGGTGTTGTCGCGGCGTGATATTTCACCCTCCACCATTACCAGGCGGTGTCCCAACGCTCCTTTCAGACGCTCCACTCTGCCGGCCAGACCGCCAGGGGTATCAATCCCGTTTCGTCTTCCAGGGTCATGAAAACTGCCTTGGCCAATGGACGCTGGCGCCGCACCACTCTGCCGGCTACTCGAACAATGTCGCCGTCGCCGTAGTCGCGCAAACGGTCTGCCGGCAAAACTTCTCTTCCCAGGTGCGGCCTGATCAGCTCCATTACCTGCCCGTCCGGGCACAGTCCCAACATCTCATATTCATCAAGCATACGCTCGGTGCGACTTTCCGGCTCCAGTGCGGGCACTGCATCGTCGAAAGAGACCGGCAGCGTTAACTGCCCGCCTCCTGCCGGGCGATAATTTAACCCCACTTCCCACAATGTTCGTCGCCGGTCGGCTCCGCGGGTCAGGGTATCGGTAGCGCCAGCACGGACCAGGTGTTCCAGAGGCTCCCGTTGCAGTCCGGATCGGCTTATCAAATCGCCAAGGCCGGTAAACTCGCCCACCTGACGGGCAAAAAGGAGACGTTCTGCCAGGCGGCTATCAACTCCCTTTACCGAGGTTAGACCCAGGCGCAGGCCGTCAGCGCCTTCGGCAGTGCATTTGTCGCTCGACCGGTTGACGTCAGGATGCAATATACGCAAGTTGAGCCGTCGAGCGTCTTCTTTGAGAGTCTCCAGATCCCAGAATCCCATTGGCTGCTGGTTGAACAGACCGACGAAAAACTCCAACGGCCAGTAATGGCGGAGCCAGGCCATTTGGAAAGCGGTAAACGCGAAGGCGAGGGCGTGGCCTTCGGGGAACATGTAGTGCGGATTGAACTTGCCATAAATCCGCTGGGCCGCCGCTTCATCGGCCCCCTGTGACATTGCTCCATCCCGAAATCGCTCCCAGTATCGCTGCACCAGCCCCTGATTGTTGCGACGACTGAAGGCGCGTCGAAGTTGATCGGCTTCGCGCCCCGTCAAGCCTCCGACGTCCATGCCCAGTTGCACCACCTGGTCCTGAAACAGAATTACGCCGAGGGTTCGCTCTAAAGCCCGCGCCTCCAGAGGGTGGTCATAGTCCCAGGGAGCGCCCTGCCGCCGCCGCAAAAACTCGGCTACGCCATCGTTGGCTCCCACTCCGGGGCGCACTGCTGCCACTTCCAGGGCCAGGTCATAGATGTGATGGGGACGCATGCGGGGGATGGTCTGCATCTGCGCCGCGCTCTCCACCTGAAATACGCCTATCGTGTCGCCGCGAGCGAGATCAGCGTAGACCACAGGGTCATTGAAGTCGATGCGGCTCAGGTCCATTTCCTGTCCGGAACGCCGGGTTATGAGTTGTGCTGCCTCCTGCATTTGGGACAATGCACCCAGCCCCAGCAGATCAATCTTCACAAACCCGGCATCATCAATGCTGTCCTTGTCCCACTGGCAGATGTAGCGGCCATCGATGGCGGCAGGTTGGACCGGCACCATATCGGTGAGAGGCACCGAGCTGATGACCATGCCGCCGGGATGCTGGGCCAGACCCTTGGGGAATCCCGCCAGTTGTCCCGATAGTTCGGCCAGGTCGCGCCAGCCGGATCGTTCGAGCCGGGCCCGAAAAGCCGGCGATGCCGACATCTCTTCGGCCAGGCTGGATGCGGAACGTGATTCAAGCTGGCGGGTCAGCTGGCTCACCTCGCCCGGAGGCAGGCCCAGCGCTTTGCCGAGGTCGCGCATGACGCCGCGGGACTTGTAGGTGGCGAACATACCGGTTAAAGCGGCATGATCCCAGCCCCATTCTTCGATGAGGCGGAGGATCAACCCCTCGCGAATGTCTCGGGGGAAGTCCAGATCGATGTCTGGAACGGACGACATGTCATCGGGCAAGAATCGATCCAGCGAGAGGTCATAAGCCAACGGGTCCACATGGGACAGACCGATGAGATAGCCGGTAAGCATTACGACCGAAGAACCGCGTCCCCGGCCCGGCGGCTGCCATTCCAGGGGGATTTCGGGATTGCCGTGGCCCAGTTCGAGCATCACCTCACGGGCCAGTTCCACCACCCGATGGTAAATCAGAAAAAAGCCAGCCAGGCCGTGGCGACGGATCAGGTCGAACTCCTCGTCCAGGCGTTCCTGCACGCGACGGTCAATGTTACTGTAGCGCCGGTAAGCAGCCTGCCGGCATAACTCTTCCAGCCAGGTTTGAGCGTTGTAGCCGTCGGGAACCGGGCAGTCGGGGAATCGGTAGCGATCAGTCATGTAGCTCGACAGATTGAAGTTTGAGCAGCGTTCGGCGACGGTTCGGGTATTGCGCAGGGCGGGCGGTGCAGACCGGAAGAGGGTTTCCATGCTCTCTGGCGACTTCAGCCAGTATTGATGGTTGGTTTTGAGTTCCTGTTGCATTTCAGACAGGGATTTGTTGTGTCGAATGGCGGTAAGAACATCGTGCAACCGCGCCCGACTGCGACGGTGATACCACACTTCATTGGTGACTACCGCGTTAACATGGCAACGATCCGCAAGCTCGACCAAGCGACGGATTCGGGTGGTGTCGCCGTGTACGAGATGCTGCTGTAACTCTACGAACACTGAACGAGGGCCAAACCAGTCCACATAGTGTTGCAGTGTTGTTTCGGCGTTGGTCCATTCGCGACGGTCGGTGAGGCGGGCCAGACGGCTTCCCGGCGCTCCTGCCAGGAGAATCAGACCGTCGGTATGCTCTGGCAGGAGGGTTGCATCAAACATCGGCGTACGCCGTCCGCCAGAGAGGTGAGCCAGAGAAATTAGTTGGGACAGGTTAGCGTAACCGGCTCCAGATTCGGCCAATAGCGAAATGGGGGCTGTTTCAGCACACTCGGTCAGCATCAGGTCGGCGCCGGTAATGGGCTGAATCCCCAGAGCGGTGGCGGCATTGGCGAACTCCAGCGCACCGCAGAGATTGTTCAAGTCGGTCAGGCCGAGAGCGGGCATCTCCAGATCGATGGCCCGGGCCAGCAGTTCGTCAACTGAGGATGCGCCGTTTAGAAATGAGTACCAGGAGTGGGCGCGAAGTTCTACGTAGTCAGCGGAAGACATGATTATCTCATCCGCTCTGACGGTACCAACCCCCACCACTACGGTCCTGAAAGACCGTCTCCATCCTCCCACCGTCGAGTTCCAGCAAACAATAGCGGCGATGCACGGGTCGCGGACGCCACCACTCGGTTTCCACCTCCCACAAATCCTGCACCCGTTTAACCGGACGCGAATTAACGCGTTGGGGCACACCTGATCCAAGAGCGGCAACCTGGACCGGCTCGGGCATGCTCAACGGACGAAGCGAACCGGCAAAGACGCGGCGGCGTTCGGGCAACGGGGAGTTGGGTTCGAGGGGAACGATTCTATCCACGTTGCCGGCGATATCCGGGAGACGAGACAGTTCCAAACCTCTGCGGTGCTCCGGCCACAATCCGGACTGGATACCGGCATCGCCGCGAAAATCGGCCAGGGTTAGGGACAAATCATCCAGTTCACCAGAGGGATACCGGGATGCTCCGTCCCGACCCACTGCCGCCAGCCCGTTTACCAGTGCGCTGACCGCCGAATCCGGTGAACAGGCTGGTATCCGGAAAGTGCGACCGTAGCGCCAAACGCCGCCCTCGGTCAGCGAACCGGCCAGCTGTACACAGCCAGCGCAGCGATTTCTCAAAGTACTGCGTCCCCAGGCCCGGGCGGTCAGGGCTTCCAGCGCCGGTTTCAGCATCTGCGCCCCAACCAATGGGAACGGAAAAGCCAGACGTTCTGTTACCTGTTCCGGCGCCGAGCGCGGATACAATGGTTCATGGTCAACCCCACGGGCCAGTTCCCAGGCGCGCAGTCCATCCCAGCCCAGTTGAGCCTGCACTGCCGGCAGTGGCAATGCGGCGAGTTGTCCCAAAGTATGGATGCCAAAATTTTGCAGGCGTTCGATAGCTGGAGTTTGCAGGGGTAGCCAGCTGGTGGGGAGCGTTGCAAGCCAGGTTGCAATGGCCGTTGTATCGCCAGACACCCGGTTGGCGCTACCAGCCGTCGCCAGCGCCGCCGCACAAAAAGCCGGGAATTTACCCAGTGCCACTCCCAGGCGGGGCCGCAGCTGGGAATTGCATGTTTCGAGCAGGGCGTTGAGCAGAGGTGTTTCGCCGCCATACATGTCTGCCATGCCATCAAGCCCCAGATAGAAGCGCCCCATGTCCGCAGGTTCGACTCGGTCAACGACTCCGGCCAATCGTTTGTCGATGCCATCGCACACAGCCTGCAGATAGACCAGGTCAGCGGGCAGGGTTACCAGATCGCGGCATCTGGAGAAGGCTTGGGCGAGAGACTGGCCGGGGTGAACATTCACTGCTTCGTGAGAGGCGTCGAGCACTACGGGGCGGCTGTCTGGTCCGTCCAGAAGAGCGACGGGGCGGCTGGCCAGCTCTGGTCGGCGGGCCAGTTCTGCCTTGATGGGGAGGTGGGTAATGAGTAAGCAACCGATAAGCATGGGTATCATCAACGCACCTGAATGGTATACGAACATCAGTTCGGTTTCAACCGGGAAATGTCATCGCTGGGCGAAAAATCTGGTGATACAATTGGCGCAGACGGAGCTAGTGATGCCAATCCGCTTGCGAAAAACGCGGGTTGAAGAGTTACTGATGAGTAGACACCATGTGCGGACGCTTTGGGCTTTTTTCTGAACTTGATGATCTGGCGGAGCAGTTCAACTTCGCTCCCACGGTGGTGCGGGATATTTACCGGCCGCGATGGAATATTCCTCCCACCGAACCGGTACTGACCATCCACGCTGACGATGACAACCGCAGCGCCCGGGTAATGCGCTGGGGACTTATGCCATCGTGGACCAGGCAGCCGAGCGGGTCGCGGCGACCCCTGTTCAATGCCCGGGCCGAAACCGTTAGTCAACGCTCTTCCTTCCGGCAGGCATTTGCCACGCGACGCTGCCTGCTGCCAGCTAACGGGTTTTACGAATGGCGGAAGGATAGTTCTGGTGGAAAGACCCCGGTCTGGTTCCACCACGAGGGCAAGACGCCCATTGCATTCGCGGGGATTTGGTCGGCTGCTCGTGATGGGGACGATGTGACGGAAAGTTGTGCGATCATTACTTGTGCGGCCAACGAACTCGTTGCGCCGGTGCATGACCGAATGCCGGTTATTCTCAATGCAGCACAGTATGGGTTGTGGTTGGATAATGAGGCGAGTTCCGAAGCGTTGCTCCAGTTATTGCTGCCGGACGATTGGCCGGAGATTACTTACTATCCAGTTTCCACCCTGGTTAACCGTGCAAACAATGACGGTCCGGCGTTGGTGGAGCCCAGCCAGCAAGAGGATCCAGCGCGCCCAACCATGTTGATCCCGGAGTAAGGATCGTATTGCGCTATGGCGCCGCGGGGTGTGTCAGGCGCGCATCCGGTTTTATTGGAGGCTCAGCGAAGGAGGCTCCAGCGAAGCGGTTGGTTGCGCTGGCGCGGATTGGCAGCGGGAGATCAGTCGATTGCGTGCAGCTGACCGTCTTCCGTACGGACGAACAGTCGCCCGCCAGCGTAAACAGGATCGGTGCGCACGGCAGCAGTCAGCTGGATGCTCCAGCGTTCTGAACCATCACCGCGGTCGAGAGCGTACACCCAACCTGCGCGGTCGCCGAATACGACCAGGTTACCGATCACCACGGGCGAGGCGACTATGCCGTCTGCTGCCTGGAACCGCCATTCTTCAATACCGGCCGCAGCGTTAACGGCGTAAAAATTACCCACTAGATCACCGACGTAGATCGTGTCCTCGGTGAGGGCTGGCGCCGAGATGATTCCCTTGGTCTTTTCAACGTTGGGAGCGAATCGCCATTTGTCGCCGGGCTGGGTTGGCGGTGGTGGCAGGGGGAATCCCCACAGCCAGAGCTGGGACCAAGTGCTGGTGATGGCGTAGCGTCCGGGAAACTCAACAACACCCGCGTCCATTGCGTACAACTTGCCGGCTGACACAAAGTACACCAAATTGTTCCCGGTTACGGGAGCGTCCACCAGTTGAGCGGTCGTGCGGAACCGTGCCCTTTCCTGACCGGTGCGGGCGTCCAGAGAATACAGGCTGCGATCGGAAGACGCGACGTATGCCACGTCGTTGCCAATGGCGGCCGGAGAGCGAACTTCGCCCAGGGTTTCGTGAGTCCAGATGCGATTCCCAGTCGTTGCGTTGACGGCGTAGGTTACACCGTTCAATGCTCCGGCGTACACGATGCCATTGGACACGGACACCGGGCCCGACGCGGCATCGAGCATCTGAAATTCCCAACGAATGTCGCCCGATTCTGGGTCTCGGGAAACCAGGCGACGATCAACGGTGGCGTAGTACAGATTACCGTCGGCCCATGCCACCGAGTTGATGATGGGTCCCGTGGTTGGTATGGAATCCAGCTCCGCGCCGGTGTCTCGGTCCAATACGGCGATGCGGAAGTAGGAACCCAGGAAGATACGATCGTCTGCGATTACGGGTGGCGCCAGCGTTGGTGAATCTACGTCAACGCCCACGCTCCAGACCAGAGAACCGGCGGGTTCTTTGAGGGCGTCGGCGGAGTAGCGGGTCAGACCGACGTTACGACCGGTCATGGTCCAATTGTTCCCTAATGATGTGGAATCGAACAGTTTATCGGGTTGGCGGGTGAGCAGGATGATGGGGTCGGGAATGAATGGAAAGTTCAACCAAACCAGGAAACCAAGCAGCAGAACGACCACAATCCCGATGAGGATGTTGCGACGGGACAACCTTCGGCGTCGCCGATCTTGTTGCACCCAATCGGGCAGGATGGGTTCCGATACTGGGTCGATGGCAGAATCGGATGAGTTTTGTGCGTTTGGTGGCATGGTAGACATGGGGTTTGATTGAACCAAAGATTCGGCAGGATACGCAAACCGCACCTGCCGGATAGACGACTCCGTTTGTGTTGGGTTTAGATGTTCCGAAGTTTGGGATCCAGACGATCGCGCAGCCAGTCGCCGAGCAGGTTCATGGCGAGAACAGTAAGCACGATGGCCAGGGTGGGGAAGAAGAAGAGCCACCAGTGCGAAGTGATCAGCGTGCGGCCGTCTGCGACCATCAATCCCCAAGCCGGCGTGGGGGGATTTAAGCCGGCTCCGAGGAATGACAAGCTGGATTCCAGAATGATAACGTGGCCGACTTCAAGGGTTGCGAGTACCACCACCGTATTCACCACGTTGGGGAAGATGTGGCGGGACATGATTCTCATATTGGAGGCGCCGGCTACCTGGGCTCGCGAGATGAAATCCTGAGATTTGATGGCTAGAGCTTCACCCCTGACCATTCTGGCAAATCGCGCCCACAGTAACAGTGCGATTACGAGTATGACGGTGGTGAA
>CASHTH010001239.1:0-12604 GCA_030341885.1 Geodia barretti | reverse complement strand
CTGGCAGTTGACTGGTGACAGGAAAGATACACACGTAACGTAGGTTTTTGAGCACAATAAACACACAATTGCAGGTTTAGTACTACATATCATGATACCCCTAGCTTCATTTAAGACTAAGTTTTGAGTCAGAAATCTGCTGGTCAGCATTTTCCATTGTGTGTAAATCCGAGTACGGAAACTCCTCATTGTTGATGGTCAAGGTGTGAACTCCTGGCTGATTGATACCTTGTTTTACGTCCTTCGTTGCTAGACATCGGTGTGTCTCTTCCAAACTAGGGCTCTCGAGTCTCTGATCCTTCTTGTGAGTGACTGCTGGGGACATAGTCACGTGATATCCCTGACTTGATTCTGTAGTAGCCCGGTGAGGAGTAGTCTGGTCTCCTTGAGCATCTGTGTCTGTGGTCAAGGCCCTTTTAAAGTCTGAGCACACAGGACGAGTGATCTGGTCTCCTTCTGGGACTGGGTAACAGGTGTGTCAGAGTTCGCATGACGAGCAATCTGGTCTCCTCCTGGGACCGAGTGTTGAGTGGTCTGGACTCCCTGGTCAGCGACATCCTCTTGAGCCAGTACTTTTTTATCGTCTTGAGTTTGCTGGACTGAAGTTGTTGGGCTTGTGATGGTTGGGGTGGGCCTGGCAGAAGCCTATATTATACAAAAGTCAGGGTCACGCTGCTCTCTGTCTAGACAATTGATATATTGCGTGGTGGTGTGGGCGGCAGATAAAGTGATCGCCGAGATCCACTGCTGACTGGGAACGAGTGGGGAGACAGAATAGAGGTTGTGAGCATAGCTACCTCTTCTTTCTCAGGTTCTACTGTACTGGAGGTTGATTTGTTTGAGGGTGGCAGTGTCTTCTGCTGGCTATCCTCTTAATGGCAGTTCGGAGAGCGAGGTGGCAGTAGCCTCTTCCAACAACCTCTGTGCAGGTGTAGCGGACAAGTGCTCTTCCTCTTCGGACGGGTTGTTCTCTGGCAGAGGTGCCCCTGCAACAGATCTCTCAGCTACCTGGGTTGACTGTAGCCTACTTCTGGCGGCCGAACTACTCACTTTATCTGATGCCAAGTTTGCCACCTGTACTTCGTCCTCTGCAATTCCTACAGCTGGTGCTGGCAAGCAGGGGCTCCGGGATAGGGCATCGGCGTTGGAGTTCTCCTTTCCCGCTCGGTAGAGTATCTTCACACTCTTCAGGCCTCTGCCATAGACCTTTGTCTACCATTGTGCATGTTTAGCTGTGGGGTTGTCAGCCTTCAACACTGCTTTCACAGCAGCATGGTCAGCGTGTACACACTGACGTTATGTCTATACAGAAAGTGATGAAAGCGGCATATTCCTCACACAACTGCCAATGTTTCCAGTTCAGTTATTCTGTACCTCTTCTCAGAGCTCGGCTGGCGTATGCCACCGGGTGAAGTTTCGTATCTGTCTGGAACTGCTGGTCCAAGGCATTCAACTGAGGCATCCTGATAATTCGGGTAGGCCAGAACGGGCGCTGAGATAAGCTTACACTTGAGCTGTTCAAATGCTTGCTGGCACTCTGATGACCACACGAAGTCTGTATCCTTGCGGATGAGATGGTGTAGCAGTGAAACAGGGTATGAATTTCAGGTAGTAGGAGCAGAGCCTTAAAAATGTTCTGGTCTCCTGGACTGTCGTTGGCTTCGGAAAATCTTGTAAAGCATCCACCAGGCGGGGACTAGGTTTGAGTCCCTCCTGAGAGATAATGTGGCCTAGGTATTCCAACTCCTTCCACACAAACTTGCATTTGGATGGCTTCAGTTTTAGTCCCACCTGGACAGCTCTCTCGATGACTTGTTGGAGATGTAGTAGGTGTTCCTCTAGGGTCCTGGAGAAAACAAGGATGTCATCGATGTACACAGAGACAAACTCCACTTCAGAGTCTAGGTTCAATGACAAGATGACTTGTTGCATTAGGCATTGGAACACTGCTGGAGCATTTATCAATCCAAAGGGCATCACCCTAAACTCATAAAGTCCTTGGGGCGTGACAAAGGCAGTCTTCTCTTGTGAACTGGTATGCATTCGTATCTGCCAGAACCCCTGATGCCAGGTCTAGCGTAGAAAAATATCGGGCTCGCCCCAGCACGTCTAGGAGATCCTCAATCCTGGGCAATGGAAAACTGTCGGTCTTGGTAACAGCATTTAGACCCCAATAGTCTACACAGAATCTATGGGTCCCGTCTCGTTTCTTGACTAATGCCACTGGGCTAGCCTAACTTAAATGGTTGAATGACGCCTTGCTCCTGCATTGCTCTCAGTTGATGTGCCACCAAACAACAGGAGTATCTAACAGCTCAGTCTCAGCAGCTATCTTTACAAAAAACACTCTGGCGGGGGTGGTACATGAACTGTCTGGAGAAGACAGACCCATACCATGGGGACCACTGCATCCACTTCCTCTTCAACTTCTACTTCTGGCTTAGTCTGTGTTGCTCCTGTAACTTTCTGAGGTGACCACCACATCTGGGCTACTTCCATACGTAGGTCAGCGGCTGTTGAGCGTATCCTCTGGTCTCTGTTTGAGTGCCACAGTAGCAGGGGCGGGTTTTTCTTCATGGCTATGGAGAAATTCTGCGCACTTCGAGCCTCCTGTTTCAGAGTGGAGGACAGCTCCTTCAGTAGTAATATCATGTGCGGCTCCTGAGCAACCTGAGGCGGAGGCAACCAGGAGAGGCGGTGCACCTCTTCAGAAATGAAGGTAGCTAATCAGTCATCTGTCCATGAGCCGTCTCCGCCTCCATCCTTTCGGCCTCTTTAATGAGAGTCTGCTACACTAGCCACGGGTAAAATGGCCGACATGGGTTATTATGTGAGGTGAGTCTGCTACACTATGACGTGTGTGGAGGCTCTGCATGCTGTTTTTTTTAGAAAACTAGCCACCTAAAGAGCGTAATAACAAGTAAAACGACACGATATATTGACTTTTGCACGTTCCCTGCAAGCCTTTTACTAGCTACACACACAGTGCTCCATAAAACACTAGTACTCGATATATACATGCTTACAACTGATTCTAGAATCCTACCTGACATCATATAAGTGGCTCGATTCATGAAGACAGCATAAGGTGCTCGATCCATGAAGACAGCATAAGGTGCTGCCTCCACTAAGACAGCAAGCTCCATAACCACTGCCAGAATAACCAGATAAGAGATGATGATCATTTTGCCCGACATTTTCTCAACAGCTTTCTTTGACGCAGTCGCTTTCGCATAGCCAGTGTTAAGACAAGAGCTTGTTCGCTCTACTTATATAGCTAGCTACCTTGCGTTTTGACCTACCTAACGACATTCTAGGAATCAAGGTTATACCTATAGCCAATTGCACTGTTGAATATTACTATGACCAGCCAGCAGATCAGGTTTACGTAATTTATTTCCACTAGATCATTGACAACTCCATAAGGATAAGAGGGCAGCTTAGTTTTTATAGTGTTTTCTGTTAGAGATAATGGCCGGCCATGTGGAACACACTCTATAATAAGCAGTGCATTATATAATAGATTCCTATTAGTGCACTCTGGCAATATGTAACGATCTCAATAATTACATAATCCATTATGCCTGCATTACATAATAGTGCACTAATTAACCATCGGCGCGCATGCGCAGCGAGGGTTACGGTAGTTGTCCCGTAAGTGTGTCCGTCTGTCTGTCTGTCTGTTACCACGTTTTCTGCCACCGTGCGCACGAAATCAGGTAAATAGCGATATGATCGGGTTCAGTGCTACACTGGGTTGATTTTAAAAAAGGCGATTTTCGTAAAACTACTGTGTTCTAAAGTTATGGCGTGAAAACCAAGTGAACAAGCCAATATGTAAATTAGTACAGGCTTACCTCGACCTGATCTGCTTGCTCTGTGTACCTCGGAGGCACAAGAAGTCACAACGAATGGCATGTATCGACTCCCGCATGCTATTTACTACTGTAGCTAGCCCGTGCCAGACTCTCCGCGAGCTACTAGCGGGATACCACGAGTAAAGGCATAAAAAGCCCAGCCCATCAATTAGTGGTACCGCACATGCGCAGTTCGCCGAGGGTTTTCACTTTAGTGCTTTTTATTAATTTTAGTGACTCTCCAAAAGGCGTTATATTTTAATGTAGGTACACCTGGCTGTATACTCTCTCCCCACTTACATGCATGTTTACGTGACATTATTGCTACACATCAGCAGGGAACAAGGCAAGAAAAGTTAATTAATGCCTATTATTCAGCAGGGATGTGTAAATGTGGATCTTGTATGGAGGAATTCTAATCAATAGTCATTATCTAAACACTCTACATGCATATCTACACATAGACTCAGAATGCCCAAGATTCATCTCTGCTTCTGGTGCTTCCTTGGACTTCTGCAATTTTTCTCTAATGTTCAAATTAACTTCCCTCTCATATAAATCGGCTTTCATTTTTTTCAATTCCGTTTCCTACTTCTGCACTTCCGTTTTCCTTCTTCTGCACTTCCGTTTCCTTCTTCTGCAGTTCCGTTTCCTTCTTCTGCACTTCCGGTTCCTTCTTATTGCACTTCCGTTTCCTTCTTCTTCACTTCCGTTTCCTTCTTCTTCAGTTCCGTTTCCTTCTTCTGCACTTCCGGTTCCTTCTTCTTGAGTTCCGTTTCCTTCTTCTGCACTTCCGTTTCCTTCTTCTTGAGTTCCGTTTCCTTCTTCTGCACTTCCGTTTCCTTCTTCTTGAGTTCCGTTTCCTTCTTCTGCACTTCCGTTTCCTTCTTCTTGAGTTCCGTTTCCTTCTTCTGCACTTCCATTTCCTTCTTCTTCAGTTCCGTTTCCTTCTTCTGCACTTCAGTATCCTTCTTCAGTTCCGGTTCATTCTTTTTCAGTTCCACTTCTTTCTTTAGTTCCATTTCTTTCTTCAATTCCATTTCATTTGCCATTTTCTTCAATTCTGCTTCCAAATTTGCATTCAACTCTGCTAGCTCTTGTATCTGGAAGTAAATCATATAGCATGATAATTATTGTTCACTGCCACAAATTTTGACCCCGGTCCCATCTTCAACTGTATAATATGTATATACTGGCAAGAGTAATGCCTGCAGAAGTCAGATGTTACTGTACAGACACACATAACCCTCGCTGTGCATGCGTGCCAAGGGTAATGTATCGGTGAGATGCAGACTTACTCATAATGATCATCAACCCAATGTAGCAGCTGAGTATGGTGAGGTTCAGCACATTCATTATTGATAGGTGTGTCAAGGCACAGGCATATAAGTATACCAGGAATGCCCTCCAGTGCCGCAAGAGGGTGGCCTAAGGGTGGTACTGATAAGCACCATGGCTATACCTTTTACCTATTTGTAGCCAAGGCAATATTATTTGCTGAGTGTGCGGTGTACAATACATATACTGCTCAGCATCAGCCATTACAGTGTGGTTGCGTTTGTGGGCTACATACATGCATCCAAGAGAATATATTGAAATTGAGTGGACCAAATGCAGAGTGCTTGTCTACCTAAATATTGACTTTCTGAAAAGCAGTAAAATCAAATGCACTAGAGTGCAAACCCTCGGCACACTGCGCATGCGCGATACCGCAAATTGATGGGTTGGACCTGGGCCAAGAGTTATGGGTTTACTCGTGGTCTCCATGCTAATGGCCCGCAAATAAGTCTGACACGGGCTAGGTACACCAGTAGATGGCATGCGGGCAGTCGATACACGCCCTTTGTTGTGACTTCTTATGCTTCCAAGGTATACACAGAGCGAGCAGAGTGTTGAGGTTGAATATGCATAGGTATTTTTCGCTTGTTTTCACAGCATATCTCTCGAACGCAGTCATTTCAGGAAAATTGCCTCTATATTTTCAGGGTCACGTCGTTCTGAAGCCGTTGGCAATGCTCATTGGCCACCTTGTAGCCTGTAGTGCTGGAATAAGACACACACAAACAGACAAACCAACTACTGTAACCTTCACTGCGCATGCGCGCCGAGGGTTAGTTACCTGTGGATGCAGGGACTGACGATCAAAGAAACCAACAAGAGACAGGGGGATAAAAATAGAGAGAAGAGCAACAAATATTCCTAGTTCTCTCCCCTGCAGGTAATAGTAAAGGGAATAAAATCCTAATCTAAATCTTCATGTACATACCGTGCACTTCAGACACTGTTGAAGACAGTCTCGCTCCTTGCTCTTTTTTTGTACCTGTAATTCATCACTAACAACCCTGAAATATGGAGTACCGCATTTCCTCGATTTAGACGCCGCAGTTATCGGTAGTCGTGTTTTTTTGGGGGCAGCGCCTTTTCAAGGGCGGTGTTTATATTTTGTATATCTCTTTGAAACCAGCCAGTAGCGTGATAAGGCCTGGCAGGTTATTCATCCACGATTCGGGATTATCACATGACATCCTTAGTGCTAGCCCAGCATCGCTCGCAGTGCATGCTGCTTACGCTCCACATGTCGTGCATGCACAATGTGCGGCTGGTATTTGAGATGCGGCATTTATTCGAGGAAATACGGGTGCTGTGGTGTCACATTAGTCTTGTCTGCCACAGACATAAGCTCAGACATGAATGCAGCGACTGGGTATGATAATTCCACAGTGTCCAAATAAACTCACTTCCGGTTTCTTGTGAGCCCTGTCTTTGGTCTTGGTCTGCACTAACTCAGTCTCCTGCAGTCAGGAGGACCTCTAGTCACAACACACAACTCCAACACTAGACTAACTCTCTGTCTCATCTCCTGAACCTGCTGCTCCTTTTCCCCCCAGTTTCTGCTGAGTTTCAGCCATGTCCTTGTTGGCCTGGAGTCAGGATCAACCTCAGTCACACTGACAGAGGTCTACACCACACAAACACGCACACACAATAGACTAACTCGCTGTTCCATCTCTTGAATTTGCTTTCGCTTTTCCCTGATAGTTTCCTGAGCGTTCGACAATAAATTCTCTGTTTTTAGTTTTAGATCTCCGCTGTTCCTCTAACTCCTCCATATAAGACTTAATGAAAGATGGTTAAATATTATCATACAGTGATAGCACCAGAAAAGGACCCTCTGAATATACGAAAGTGTTTGTCCCACACTATACAGTGGACCCTCCGAGACAAAGGACACTTGTTTCAACCCCATGCTAATACTTTAGTGTATTATTTGACCTCCAAGATAGGGACGTCCTCTCTACAAGGGACAAAATTGCTGGCCCCATAGTGTCCCTTGTTCAGAGGTTTCACTGTAAAGTAGATTTATTTAACCCACCACCTCTGATTCTCAAGGCCAGGGCACCCACAATGCCTAAATCATGTTAGCTGGTTCTCTAGTGGTCCTACATTTCTACATTTTTGCGATACTGCTATATTTGAATGCTAAGATAGTTTTAGATATATTTTTATTATGTCTCACTACTATCCTTGTGATACCTTTTATACCGTTTCTATCGTCTGTAATTCGTCGTACATGTCTGTCTCATCATCTGTACTAGCTCGCGTGTGGGTTGATTTGCTAGCCCTTGGTTTGTGGGTCCCACTTAATATCATCCCTTTTACTACGTTTATTATAAATTGAAATCCCAAACCATTTACGTATGTAATGTACACATTTCAGAATATCATATCCCGCCTATTGTGAATGGCCACTTGGGCTCCATACCGCTTTATCAGAGCGTCGGTAGACGCTCTGTATAGGGATGGCACGAGTGAAATCTCGCGTACAAAACGCCTCAAAACTCAGCGAGAATGACTCACCATGGCTTCAAAATCACTAGCAATAGTCTAGAGGCCAATACCTAGCTATACATATGCCCCAAGACTTCCTACGTGCCCTCAGTTCCCCACCAGAGAATTCGCTCTTACGCAATTTCGTAATTTTCGTGTCATCATAATCATCATGTTCTTCATCTACTTCTTCTTCTTCTTCTTCAGACCCGCTAGCTCCTTATCGAAGCAGTTGAACGTTGATTTTTCACAGAACGTCTCCAAATTTTCCGGAGGTGTGCACGCATATCAAGCGATCGCTTGTTTCTTGCCGCAAGTCACTACGGTAGATCGTTGAGCTCTTCCACGGTAGTCACTGAACAACGCCATTTGCTGCTAACTCAGCATCAGTGAGCCGCATGCGCCGAGGAGGGCATTTCCCCAATGCGGTGCACGCGCATTACTATAGTCTCGTGCGTGAACAAGGTCCACGAGACTAAGCCAAGGATGCCTGCAGAGTAACTCTTATCCTCCAGTGCCTTCTGTAAGTCAGTATACACATTTTTAACTGGCTAGCTTGCGTTTTGCTGTTGATTTGCACGAGGAGCAACTTGGCAGTGTGCGCCATGTTACACGGGCCTTGCCCAGCGCTTTCATTCTTTGTCCCCCAGGTTATAGCTATCATTGTAATCTTATTACTGAAGCCTCCCTATGAAACCACCCCACCATATGTGCCACAACCTAGTTGCATCTTTGTTGGAGACACTACGCATACACCCTGCTTCAGGTAGGAGCAGCCCATTAGCTTCTGCTATCAACAGTTATCTCTATATACAACACCCATGAACATCAGAGTGACTGAAATGCAGTGTTGTCATAAGGCGTGAAAAATAGTGGAAACAAGAGGAAAATCATTTCTTCAAAATGAAGGGGGAGAATAGGGATGGCTTGAAGCACCAAAAAGGAAGAAACAAGGGGTCATTACACAGCAAAGATGCACAAAGCTACATGACACCATCCCTATATCTTAAGTAAAGTTAATACGAGACAAAGATATAGGGATGGTGTCATGTAGATTTGTGCAGTAGGCTTGAAGGTCGTGCAGTTTTATCAAAATGGCGACCAGCAAGCGACACAGGACGGATTTGACGCTTGGTCAAAAGCTGGAAATAGTCTCTGTTATGGAAAGAGAGCGACCTTCCCAAGCTGAATTGGCTAAGCGTTTTAGTTGTGCTCAATCTACTATATCTAAGATTGCCACATTGAAGATGCAATATTGAAGGAGGCAGAGGAAAACAAGTTTGCTACTCGTAAACGGAAGAGAGCCAGTAAAGACGATGATGTAGATGCCGCGCTCTATACCTGGTTCGACCACGGGACGCTCCCATTACTTCCGCAATCCTCGAGGAAAAGGCAAACCACTTCGCCTCGGTACTCGAGGAAGATTTTAAGGCTACGAATGGGTGGCTTTGCCGGTGTGAGAACACCAGGCACGGCATTAAATTTTTAAAAAGGCCACGGAGAAAAGAAAGACGCAGATTTTGTGGCCGCCGATACCTGGACAAGCACCGTTCTAGCCGAGTTGCTTCGTGAGTACTCGCTGCGTGACATCTACAATGCAGATGAAGCTGGTATATAATTCCGCGCTGTACCTGATGGTACTCTTTGTTTTTCCACAGATAAGCTTTATGGGCGTAAAAAGGCCAAAGATAGGGTAACTGTTTTGGCGTGTGTGAATATGGACGGTAGTGAAACGGCCGTTACTTGTCATAGGAAAGAGTAACCAGCCTCGAGGATACCTACACTGCCTACCCTACACTAGTAATCCAAGTGTGTGGATGACATCCAACATATTTCGCAAGTGGCAGATCAAGCTTAACCGAGATATGGTAAAACAGGATCGCCATATTGCACTTTTGGTTGATAATTGCTCTGCACACCCAAAAGATTGTGCTGTTGAGCTTACAAATGGTGCTGTCTATTTTCTTCCTCTTAATGTCACGTCTTTGATACAGCCCTGTGACATGGGATAATTCGTAATTTAAAAGCACTAGAAGAGGAGGCATTGAATCCTCCCACTGGAATGTTATCAAGTGAATTTCAAACCTATGTTGACTTAGACATATCACTTGAATGCCATGGTCAACTTCCAGAAGAGGATATCTGCACCCAGATCTTACAGAAGAATGATCATGGTGAGACATCACACCATTGATAGTGATGATGATGAGACCTCAGCTTCAGCATCACCAACTCCTAAGCGTGGGGAGGCTATGCAGGCCATGCAGATGCTACATTATTTCCTTGATAAATCTGGAGCTGATTTGGAGCAGTTTTATACACTGGAAAGGCAGCTACTTGCTACAACCAGCACTCAGACCTCCATAAGAGACTTCTTTTCCCCAATACTCTCCGGATACTGAACTGTACCCCCTTAAGTACTGAAAAGTGGATCCTAAGTGTTTGTTATTTCACTTTGTATATACGATGATGTAATGAAGACTTTGACCTTTTGTGGAGTTGCGTAATCACTCATAATACTCCGCTCCGCGTTCTAGAATATCCCGCTTTATAGAATAAAACCGGGACCCACTGTATTTATGTTTTATCTCTATAGATATAAGGTGAAGCCCCAGCAGCCCTTCTCACACTTCGTTCTATATGTAGCATGTAGAGTAAAGCGTGAGCTGTTATTTTACATGTCCCAGGTGCCATCACCGAAAGATCCCTCACCTGATTCTTCATGTGAGCTTTATGAAGAGCTTTTAAGAGCTCCAATTTCTTCATTTCTTTCTGCTCATCTTTTATATCAGCCCTGGCCTCCCCCAACACACGTTGCACCTCATGGATCCTGGGACGCTTCTCTGGAAAGTCTAGACACCCTTCGATCATCTGAAGCAGAGGATGCTTGTTGGATAGCTGATTGTAGATCATCCCCATATACCCCTGGCGACGCTCTAGCTCAGTTCTAGCAATCAAACGACAGCCGCTGCGGTAGTTGGCAGCTAGCAAGTTGCAGGGGAAAGTTTGGGTGAGGGTGAAAATGGCCACAACACCAAATGAGAAGATATCGATGCTTGCATCATATTTTGCTACTTGGTCATGGTGAGGCTGCTCTAGATGAGCCATGGCTTCTGGAGGCATATAAACTAGGGTTCCAGGTCCCTTTGTCATGGTAGCCGCCTTTTTATGGGGCATAATGCGAGCCATTCCGAGGTCCGCTATTTTAGCTACCATTTCCGAGTCTAGGAGAACGTTACGGGCTGTCAAGTCGCGGTGGATGATAGGCGAAGGTTGATGCGCTTGCAGGTAGGCTAGGCCGTTCGCAACGTCGTTCAAAATAGAACACATAAGGCCAAGCTTGAAGAAAGGGCTGGTTGCGTCAGACGGCGGTTTTTGCGGAAGGGGCGGGTCCGGAGCCAGCAAAGTCATGAAGACTCGTCTGCAGTCGCTCCATGACGAGGGCTGGCAGTCGCGAGCCAGGAAAGAAAGTGACGCCCAGAAACTGGACGATGTTCCGGTGGCGAAGGGTACTCATTAGTTGGCATTCCCTCACGAACTGCGCCTTTACTCTGCGGATCTCTTCCGAGGAAATGCGGGAGGGGTCGAGAAGGATTTCGTGGATCTCTTTCGCCGCACAGATGGCTCTAGGCAAAGCCACTTCACACACACTGCCGTATGCTCCGGCACCAATCTCGATTCCAGTCTTTCTCACATCGGTTAGCTCAAACTGCTTCAGCTCAGGAAACTGTTCAGCCATGTTAGCCGTCTCGCTTGTTAGGCGCTGGCGCCCGCCCCAAAGTCCGGAGAGTAACGGACTTCCAGATTGGTTGTAAATGCTAGGGTTTACCCCATTAGCTTTGTGCACGTCTGCGCCAGTACGCGCGCGCGACCGCGCGAACGAGGAATGTGGTAAGTCTACGTAGATTTGTTCTCTGCTCAGTGTAGGAAAGTCTGTACACCCATGTCCAGTAGAGATGATGCTGTCGTATAGTGTCTGTCGTGGATGTAGAACAGCTCAAAGTGAGTGGGAGGGGAAACGTCTTCTAGTGGGCTTCCACTGAGATCGGGGTGGCGCAACCCTTGCTGCGCGAGAGGTGCTACACAGTGCCTACTGCAGGTGTGTATATATGGGGCCGGGGGGAACCCGCATATCAGGGGGATAATAATATTGCACGCTTAGCCTTGAAATATTAATATTTCGGGAGTCCAAATACTCCGTGACAGGTCAATGCTTATGAAGTGCTGTTTGTCTTTTTTTGGATCAAGCCTAAACGTCGCGTGAAGTTACGTAAATATCGCGAGAGTTTAGCTATACCTCGTGTGATTTATAGCAATCGTCGCACGACTTTAGGCAAACACCGCATGACTTTAGCTAAACACCGCATAACTTTAGCTAAATAGTGCATGACTTTAGCATCCATCGTTGCATTTAGCTAAAAGGGCATTACTACAGCTAAAAATCCCATGCATTTAGCTTTGGTCGTCGACGTTAGCTAAATATCGAAGACGAATGTTAAAGTAACGCCAATTTAGCTAATAATCGACAACGGATGCAAAATCTGCAACGTATAGCCCTAAAGTCATGCGCTGATTAGCTAAAGTCATGCGGTGTTTAGCTAAAGTCATGCAGTGTTTAGCTAAAGTCATGCAGTGTTTGCCTAAAGTCGTGCGACGATTACTAAAACTCTCGCAATATTATGTAAATTCACGCGACGTTTAGGCTTCATCCAAAAAAGGTAGTTCTGAGACAAACGGCACTTCATAAATGTTTGGATGGCGGATTGTGGTCATATGCTGACACGAACTCGACGGAAGCTTTCAGCAGTCCCGTCGCCTTCTTGTAGGAAGTTGTATATGGTTTTGGCGCAGCCCGTACTGGAACAATCACTTCCTCAACTCTGCCATAGGCTCCGCAACCAATTCTGGAACCAGTGAAC
>CASHTH010001238.1:0-20021 GCA_030341885.1 Geodia barretti | reverse complement strand
ATAACCCGCAAGTTGCTCGTTTTCCTTTCGTTGGGTCGCCATCTATGACCCGCCTGCTCTCTCCGCCAGTAAGACGTCTGTTATGTAGGGGGGCAAATCGTGAATGATTCTTCACTAGGAGCCGCGATCTCTCATCCCATCTGGCCGTCTCAAGGCTGCGATAACGCCTTCTCAAGTGTTCTTATCCTCGTCCATCATGACCGTCGCCAGCCGCCGTTGTGGTCATTGCCATTACCGTTGCCATTAGCGCCTGACGGTTGCCGACGCACATCAATCTGTCCCGTCTTGCGCAAATCTAGTTGTTCCTTGAAGTGGGCTACGGCTTCCCAGGCCACTGCACGATCCCGTTCGCCCCGCTGGAGCAGACTGCGCCCCGAACGCCTACGATGTCGGGGTTGACTCGGGCAAGCTCATCCAGGTTGTCGAGTTTCAGGTGACCGGACAGGGCGGTGCTCACACCGCCTGCTATAGGCTTCCCTGACCATCTCTCTCAAGCGCGAGCTCGGGATAAGTCGAACAGGTTCCGGCCATCTTTGGTCAGTGTGTCTATCAGGACCACCGTCAACACTGCACCAATGCAAGCTCTGACCAGTCCAGGTCCGGTCGACACGTCCTAGACGAGCAAAAACCCTACTGACAAGTGGTTGTCAGCAAAGAGCGAACCAATCAACTTGGTCTCACCTTGCAACTGCCTGCGCAGAGCGCCCCTGGCAGCATTCCACCATTCCAATTCCACCCGCCGAATCGTACTCAGCCTCGCAGAGGCCCACCTTTACCGAGGTCGCATCCAGCATGCCGGCGGCCCGCACCGCCATGGCTACCGTCCCGGCCTGGTTAGGAACTACACCCAAGGTGTAAGCGACTTACGTGCTTTGATGTGAGCCGACTCCGCGACGGCGGGCCTCTCTAACGACAGCTGGGGTGCCCGGAACCCACCAGTGCTTCCTGGAGGTTCTTAACATCGATTATGTCGGCCCCACCCCGGTCGGCTTCCAGAGCCTCCGCCATGTCCTGGACGCTGACCAACAGCATCATTCCCGACTCGGACAAACCGCTTCTGCTGTGCGCACCAATTCAGCCAGGAGCAATTGGGCCGGCCTCTTGGCGGAACTGACTCACTTACAGCAGTCTGAGGCCTTGGTATCAAAGGCATCAATTCCCGCTTAAGTTCGGCTTTTTCATCTTCGGTCAAGGGCATCAGCGGAGGACGGACGTGGCCGCCGGCCATGCCCATAAGCTCGCCCCAGTACTTGCACATGGGGGCAGGAAGGACTCCGCCGGACTTCTTAACCGTGCCGCCCCACCACTTGTCGGAAAGAGCTTTGATGTCCTTCAGATTCTTGTCGTAGAACTCAAGGTCCAGGTCGCCGCGACTGGCCCGGTTTATGAACTGGACATAGTTGTTGCACTCGGGTGTATCAAATCTCCAGTCGGAAGTATTTGCAAACATCACTTGCTGGTTGAAGCCAAGTTCCTTGGCCTTGGGATAAATCCATTCATCAGGGGTACTGATGATGGACTGCTTTCCAATCATCAGGTGAGTCTCAATAGAGATCTGCTGGTTGAAGCTGGCTTCCTTAACCCCAACCACATTCGGAATCTGGCAGAGCCGCTTTAGTCCCTGGGGACTCATTACAATACCAAACTGGGGTGAGTTGTAAAACATGATTGCCATGTTGGTGTGATCGGCAAGAGTCTTGACGTAGTCGTACACAACCTCTTCAGTCTTGGCGACCATGTAAGGGGCAGCCACTACCAGCAGGTCGAAACCGTCGGACTCGGCACGGTCAGCCAAAGCCAGCATATCCCCGACAGATGTGTGGGTTACGTGGGCGGCGATGCCCCATTGACCCGCTGCCTCGTCAGCCACGACATCCATAACCCGGGTTCGTTCTTCAAAGGTCAGGCTCCAAAACTCGCCCATTCCCCAGGTGCAACCACCCCCTCGAGTGCCAAGACTGCGAATGTAACGCATGTTGCGCCGCAGACCTTCCTCATCCAGGCGGTTGTCCGGTGTAAAAGGAGACATTATTGTGGTCCACTGATCTTTCAGGAACCCCCACGCCCACTCCTGCGCCTCATGCTTCTTGTAATTAGCCATCAAACTTCACCTTCCGAGTTTTGCTATCTAGACAGGGAGTCCCATCGGAACAAAGCCCTCAAAGAACAGAAATTATTACTGGGCGAAACTCGTTCCTGTTGGCATCCTGAAACGGGCCAGCCAAATCTTAGCCAGCCATCCAACAACCCATTGTAGGCAACCCTATTCCAAGCGTCAACCTGACGAAATAAGTCGATTATGGGGGACAGAAGAGGCTTGTTTTCATCAAAGGTTTAAACACTTAACTGCCCCCATGACCAATGCTCTGCTAGGCCTCTGGCTGGCAGGTGGGACAGAAGAAAGTGCCGCGCCCCCTCAACCGTATGCCTAATATGGGTGTGCCGCAGCGAGGACAGGGTTCACCTGCTTTCCTTGGAATGGTCCAAGTGTGAAGGGCAGAAGGAGGATCTGGCCAGAGTTCGTCACGCGCCTCGTCGTAGAGGGCAATGGCAGCCTTGAGCACCTTGACGATACTACTACGCAGATTAGCGATCTCCTCTTCGGTTAGACTTCCCGCCTCCCGAACCGGACGGATACCAGAATAATATAGGGACTCGTCAACGTACAAATTTCCAAGCCCGGCGGCCACGGACTGCTCAAGGAGCAGTGCCTTGATGGGAGCACTGCGGCCTTCCAGTTTCGAGGACAGGGCTTCCACGGTAAAGTCATCTGACAAGGGTTCCGGTCCCAACTTGGGCAAGGCATCCTCCAAGGATGTAGTCAACCAGAGGTGCCCGAACTTGCGGGGGTCACGGAACCACAGGACTCTCCCATCATCCAGGTCAAAGGAGTGGCGCACCATAGGATCCAACTCGCGGGAAGAGGGTTGAGCGCTGACTCCCCCCGTCATGCCGAGGTGAATAATGAAAGTGTCCCCGTTATCCAGGGGAAGCAGGATATATTTGCCACGGCGCTGAATGGCTTCTACTCGTCTCGAATGGAGGCCTAGACCAAAGTCCTCGAGAGATGGGACCCTAACAGTCGGGGCCCACCCAATGTGAATCCCGGTAAAGATGCGCCCAATCAATTCCGACCGCGATAGAATACGTCGAGCGTTTTCGACTTCAGGAAGCTCAGGCATCAGCCAATCGCCGCAACAATATCACAGTCAATGTGGCCCGCAGTAAGACATGGGGAATCCAGGAGCATTGGCTAC
This sequence comes from Geodia barretti, assembly GCA_030341885.1. Taxonomy (NCBI): domain Eukaryota; kingdom Metazoa; phylum Porifera; class Demospongiae; order Tetractinellida; family Geodiidae; genus Geodia; species Geodia barretti. The sequence continues at coordinate 16,764 of CASHTH010001238.1, read as the reverse complement.
AACCGCTTGACAGCCAGGGTAACTTCCATGCCCTCTATCTTCTGGCTTTCAACACCCTCCGGGTTTTCCAAGGGGCCCGCAACCAGTTGGTCGCTCAGCGTCTCCTGGCTGATGTAGTCGGAGTGGCTCCCCATAACTCGGGCGATTTCTTCGGGTCCTTCATAGTAGGTGGCTATGCGGTCCGTGAGTTCGAAGTTTGCGTTTCGCCTCAGACCCTGGATCCGGTGGGCCAACTCCCGGGCCAAGCCTTCATCGGCCAATTCCGCTGACACCTTGGTGTCGATGGCTACGAGGCACCCCGGTTCTACAGAAACCCAGTAATTCCCAATCTGGTGAATCCCGTGACCGGAAAATTCGCCCTTGTTCCTAGCTTCCGTAGCCGCCCGGACCTGGTCGAAATATCCCTGCGCTTCGCCTTCAAAATCTTCTATGACCGTTAGCTGCTTTATATTGAGCTCTTCCAGGATTTGGGACTGCACTTGCGCAAGGTATTTGGCTTGTCCCCAGACTTTCACCTCAGCAAGGGGCTGACGCACCTTAACCCCGGCCCGGGAGCGGGCTGCCCGCCCCATGCTGGAAACCTGCATTGCAAGGCGGGTGGCTTCCATAAGCTCCCGGTCAATGAGAGCAGGATCCGGCACCGGGTAACTGTCAAGATGGACACTGTCCGGAGCCGAGGAATCAGCCGAGCATACCAGGTTTTGGTAAATTTCCTCGGCCATGAAAGGCGCCAGGGGTGCCATTAGCCTGGACACAGTCACCAGGCAGCGGTGAAGAGTCGCGTAGGCGGAAAGCTTATCAGTATCGTTTTCACTCTTCCAGAACCGACGGCGGCTGCGGCGCACGTACCAATTTGAAAGCTGGTCAATAAACTCCTGTAGCCTGCGCCCCGAGTCGGTGGGATTATAGGCATCCATGTACCCGTCCACCTGCTCAACAAGAACATTCAGCTCTGACAAAATCCAGCGGTCCAGTTCATTCTCGGGCTTCCAGCCCTGGGGCACCTGGTCGGGATGGAAGTTGTCAATGCTGGCATAGTTTGTGAAGAACGAATAGACATTCCACAATGTCAGCAAGACCCGGCGAAGCGTCTCGCTAACGAGCTTGTCGGAGAAGCGCCGAGGCTCTCCAGGGTGGGAAGCCGTAAAGAGGTACCAGCGGAGGGCGTCTGCACCGTGAGCGTCGAGAACCGTATCGGGTCTGACCACGTTTTCCGACGTGCTTGCTCATCTTTTGGCCACGGCTGTCCAGAATCAGACCCAGGCAAATCACGTTACGGTATGAGGGTTCACCCTTCAGGAGTGTTGCCAAGGCATGCAGGCTGTAGAACCAGCCGCGTGTCTGGTCCACCGCCTCGCAAATGTAGTCCGCCGGAAAGCGACCATCTTCGCCGATGTTGGAGTTGTCAAAGGGGTAGTGCCACTGGGCGAAGGGCATGGCCCCGGAATCAAACCAGGCATCCATCACCTCGGGGATACGACGCATCTGTCCGCTGCACCCATCCTGGGAGCAATTAAGCGTCACATCATCCACGAAGGGTCGATGCAGGTCCAAATCGTCAAAAATGCCTTGACTAGCTGAAGATACTTTTTCTTTCAGTTCCTCCAAGCTGCCCACGCAGATCCGGTGGTTACAGGTCTGGCATTGCCAGATTGGAATTGGAGTTCCCCAATACCTTTCCCGGGAAATGGCCCAGTCCACGTTGTTGCGAAGCCATTCGCCAAAACGTCCTTCTCTTATGTAGTCAGGGTACCAATTTATGGAACTGTTTCCCTCCACCAGCCGGTCCTTCTGGGCGGTTTGTGCGTATATACCAGGAAGACTTGGCATAATAGAGGAGGGGCGTATCACAGCGCCAGCAGAAGGGATAGGTGTGACGATAGATGTCCCGATGGTGCAGCAACCCGCGACCATCCAGGTCCTGCATGATTTCTTCGTCGGCCTGTTTAACGAACTTGCCGGAGAAAGCATAGCCGCCCGTTATGTTGCCCTGGAGGTTAACGGGCTGGACAAAGGCTAATTCCTTTTCCCGGCCCAACCCGAGGTCCTCATCACCAAAGGCAGGGGCTATGTGTACAATGCCCGTGCCGTCGTCCATGGAAACAAAATCACCGGACACGACCTTCGGAGAAAAATCTGTCGTCGAAACCAAGTCGATGCTAGTAGTCCCCCCGGGCCCGGTTTCACGCACAAAACGTCGAATCTCGGCCCCAAACTCCGTCGGGTGGTAAAGAGGTTCGTATCCTGTACCAACCAGATCCGATCCCTTGAGCACGGCTACGGAAGCGTACTCTTCCCGCATGTTTGATTCCAGCAGTTGGCTTGCCAGAATCAATCGCTGCTTTTGACCATCATGGTCCAACTCAACCACCGCATACTCTGCATCGGCATCGACTGCCAAAGCGGTGTTGCCCGGCAGGGTCCAGGGAGTGGTGGTCCATGCCAGGAAAAAGGTGGGCACACCTTCTACCTGAGGCAAGCCGTTAACCGGTTCGGATATGCGGAACTTCACAAATACGGAAGGGTCGGGAGTGTTTTCCTGGTATCCCAGCGCAACCTCGTGAGAACTCAGGCTGGTCTCACAACGGGGACAGTGGGGAGTTCCCCGGAGGCCTTCATAAAGAAGGTCCTTATCCCATAGCTGCTTCAGGATCCACCAGCCGGTCTCAATAAAGTCGTTGTGCAGGGTGACGTAGGGATCTTCCATATCGACCCAAAAGCCGATGCGGTCAGTCATTACCTCCCATTCTTTAACGTACCGAAACACACTTTCCCGGCACTGTGCATTGAACTTTTCAATACCGTATTCTTCGATTTCCCGCTTGGAACTGAGTCCGAGTTCCTTTTCTATTTCAAGCTCCACAGGCAAGCCGTGGGTGTCCCAACCACCCTTGCGGATGCACCGATACCCCTTCATAGTCCGGTAGCGGCAAATTACATCCTTAAAGACGCGGGCCAGCACGTGATGAATCCCGGGGCTGCCATTGGCAGTCGGTGGGCCCTCGTAAAGCATGAAAAGGGGTGCATCGGGACGCTCAGATTCAGTACGCCGAAAGACGTCGTTTTCCTTCCAGTACTGAAGAATCCGGGCGTCAAGCTCCGGCATACTTACCCGGCTGGGGACGGCTGTGAACATGGTTGGTTAACCTCTAAATCTGGCGAATGTCGATGGGCATTATACCCCAAACAATGAGGGAACTAGGAGGAAAACGATCCGCACCGGCGAAGTTGTCGGTTTTGCAGGCAAACAGCAGCCTTAAGCCCTGACGAAACTACGCCTTCTCAGGGCCACTCAATTGCTCTTGCTGATTCACACAAATGGCTAATCTCTACGTGTGGAAAGAAACCAACTTTCGTTGGGTCGTTCAAATTGGGCTCACGCAACCGCTACATCCCGGGGCATGGCTACGATTTATCCCAAAGCTGCCAAAAGTGGTGGACAGGCCCGTGGCCTTGTCCAAGGGGATAGGAATTGCGAATGGCTTCGGTTACGTACTCTTTTGCCTGCGCTACCGCCTCTACAACCGATTTCCCCTGAGCCAGTCCTGCAGCGGTGGCGGAAGCAAAGGTGCAACCGGTGCCGTGAGTATTGACCGTATCAAATCGGTCTGAAGTAAACTCTACAAACTCAGTCCCGTCGTAAAAGAGGTCCGTGGCGGGACCTTCACGGTGCCCGCCTTTTACTACCACCGCTCTGGCTCCCATACCGATGATTCTGCGGGCGGCTTCCCTCATATCCTCGTCGGTTTCCACTTTCATTCCGGTAAGGGTTTCTGCCTCGGGCACATTTGGCGTAACGATACAGGCCAAGGGTACCAGGAGAGTGCGGACAGAGTCGACCGCTTCCTGCCTCAATAGCGGGTCTCCGCTCTTTGCTATCATTACTGGGTCAACTACCAGGTTCTTGATTCCGTGTCTGTCCAGTTCTCTCGCAACAACCTCAACTATTTCGGAACTGGAAAGCATGCCGGTCTTGACTGCGTCCACACCTATATCGGAGACCACTGCCTCAATCTGCGCGGCAATCAAATCGATCGGGAGTTCGTGAACGGCCGTAACCGCCACCGTGTTTTGAGCGGTTATGGCGGTCAGCGCCGAGGCGCCGTAAACGCCCAGGGCTGCAAAAGTCTTCAAATCGGCCTGAACACCTGCGCCGCCACCTGAATCGGAGCCGGCAACCGTCATTGCTACTGGCATCGCGCTATTTGCCATCTTAATCCTTTAGCAAACCTGGGAAAGAACTCCCCGGAGTTTGTTTTCTTGCTTAGCCCTATCTCGCGGGACATCTCTCGTGTCCGTCCAAAACACTCTTGGAGGCCAATGACTCGCACAATCCGAAGCAAAAAGGAACCCCTATTCCGGATCTGATTCTGGCAGCCTCCATTCCCCCTCCGGAGCTTCGGCAGTTACCAGGTCAGTGTCGGTACTATCGCCATCCAGATCGGAAAGCGTGTTTAACGCGATGGCTGGCAGGGTCTCAACATGCATCCCTATGCGGTGGCTCATCTCAAGTGAAAGCCTCGCCACGGCATCGTTATCCCTGGCGTCAGCAAGCATGACGAAGTCGTAGCGGCCCAGGACCGCGTATTGGGTCAATATCTCGGCGCCTTCGCAATCACAATCCTGGACAGACTCTACGACCAGATTGGGATTGTCACGAAGACGCCTCTGACCGTTTTCAGTAATATTTCCCATCAAAAAATATAGTGCCATCTTCTCTCACTCGTTTTTTGTTCCGCAATGATGCTTATGCTGACTCAGGCCCCAAGTATATCATCGGTTGAGTAGGCGCCGAATATGGTTGAGAGTAGGAATTGAACGTACTTCACTAGCAAAACAACTATACCCTTTACCAGGAAGCCAAGTCCGAAGCAAAGGAAATTACTTCCCTTTGGGCATTGACATTGCTGGACCTCATTGCTAGAGTATCAAATTACGTTGAGATGTGCCCTTGAATCTAGGGACAAGGATGACTCAGGTATGCCTACAGTAAACCAATTGGTTAGAAAAGGACGCAAGCCCGTACGCAGGGGGACCAAAGCCCCGGCGTTGCACTGGGTTCAAAATTCCTTGCGGAACAGGACCAAATGGGGTGACGGTTGTCCCCAACGGCGCGGAGTGTGCATTCAAGTGCGCACAATGACTCCCAAAAAGCCTAACTCGGCTCTACGCAAAATAGCCAGGGTCCGGTTGACTAACGGAGTTGAGGTGACTGCGTACATTGGTGGTGAAGGACACAACTTGCAAGAACATTCAGTGGTCCTTATAAGAGGCGGGAGGGTGAAAGACCTTCCTGGTGTCCGGTATCACGTAGTACGAAGCGCGTTGGACACCGAAGGCGTCCAGAATCGCCGGCGAGGCCGCAGCAAGTACGGGGCATCAAGGCCATAATTAAATAGTATCTGGCCTGACTGCAAAGTAGGCTAGTAGCCCCAAAAGGCAACAGTAGACCCTCTAAGTTCACTTCTTGGACAGGGGGAAAGGGAATCCTGTCCAAAAGTGGAATTTTGTTTTGTATTCATGTATTAGGGTGCAGGCAGTATGTCAAGAAGAAGAAGGGCCATCCCTCGGATAATACCCGAAGACTCCCGATACAATAGTGTTCCTCTGGCGCGGTTTATTAACCGGGTGATGACTCGTGGCAAAAAGACCACCGCCCAACGGGTAGTTTATGGTGCTCTAGAACTGGTGCAGGACGAGTCGCGGCGGGATCCTATGGAAATTTTTGAACAAGCCCTTAAGAACGCAACTCCCCTGGTTGAAGTTAAACCCCGCCGTATCGGCGGGGCTACTTATCAGGTGCCCACAGAGTTAAGAGCCAATCGCAGCGAAGCGTTGGCCATGCGGTGGCTGATTCGCGGTGCGCGGGGACGGGCAGGCATGCCCATGCGTCGCGGACTCGCCAATGAGTTAATGGATGCAGCGCGTGGTGAGGGTTCGGCGGTGCGCCGCCGAGAGGAATTGCACCGAATGGCGGAGGCCAACCGGGCTTTTGTTCATTATCGCAGGTAGCTTTAGACGTGCTGTAGGTTTGGGAATTCGAGGTGCCCAATAAATGGTTTCTGCTTACCCAATAGAAAAGATTCGTAACATCGGCTTCATTGCCCACATAGACGCGGGAAAGACCACTGTCACAGAACGGGTGCTTTATTTGACTGGCCGCATTCACAAAGTTGGCGGCGTTGATGAGGGCACTACGGCTATGGACTATATGCCCCAGGAACGAGAGCGGGGCATAACGATTACTGCAGCCGCAACCACCGCTGAATGGAAAGAGAACCGGGTCAATATTATTGATACCCCGGGGCATGTGGATTTTACTGCTGAAGTAGAGCGCAGCTTGCGGGTTCTGGACGGGGGTATTGTTGTCCTGGATGCCGTCGCCGGGGTCCAGTCCCAGTCGGAAACGGTTTGGCGCCAGGCCGACACTTATATGGTACCCCGCATTTGCTTCGTCAATAAGATGGACCGTGTGGGCGCCAGTTTTTCGCGAACTATAGAATCCATTAAGCGTCGTCTAAAGGCTAATCCTGTACCGGTGCAGTTACCCATGGGCGAGGAAGACGGCTTTATAGGGGTAATAGACCTGCTGGGAGGCAGGGCTTCCGTCTACCCGCGGGGGCGCGATGCAAGTGGCGGCCTCACTCCCCCTGAACAAATACCAGTACCCGATGAATACCAGGAGGCCTACGAAGAGCAACGGCAGGCCATGATCGAAAAGATCGTGGAAACTGACGAGGCTCTGCTTATCCAGTATTTGGAAGGTGAGGAGCTAAAGGAAGAAGACCTTCGTTCCGCTCTTCGGGCAGCTACCATCCATCGCCAACTGGTTCCCGTGCTTTGTGGCAGCGCTATATCCGGAAAGGGTGTCCACCCGCTTCTGGACGCCATTGTAGAACTTCTCCCCTCTCCGGCAGATGTCCCACCTGTTGAAGGCATCGACCCCAAGACTGAAGAGCCTCACCTTCGCTTCCCGGATGATAAGGCACCCTTATCAGCTTTGGCATTCAAAGTGATAACAGACCCTTACGTTGGTCGCTTGGTGTTCCTTAGAATCTATTCTGGCTCGATCAAGGCTGGCGGGTCGGTCTTGAATGTTAGCAAGAATCAGAGAGAGCGAATGGGTCGGCTATTGCACATGCATGCCAACCATCGGGAAGAACTGGAGGTCATAGGAGCAGGAAATATCTGTGCAGCCGTTGGCCTGAAGAATACCTTTACCGGTGATACCATTTGCACTGCAGACAGCGCCTTGATCCTGGAACCCCCGAAGTTCCCCGAACCCGTCGTCTCCGTCGCCATAGAACCCAATTCGAGAGCGGATCAGGACCGACTCTCCGACGCCCTCCGCAAGCTGTCCGACGAGGATCCTACCTTCGTAGTCAGGTTCAACGACGAGACGGCCCAGACCGTTATATCCGGCATGGGAGAACTCCATTTGGAAGTTCTGGTGGATCGAATGCGCCGCGAATTTTCCGTGGAAGCCAATGTTCGGCAGCCCTCGCGTGTCTTACAGAGAAACGCTGACCAAGGCGATTCGCAGTGAGGGCCGATTCGTGCGGCAGTCGGGAGGTCACGGCCAGTTCGGGCACGTGTGGGTGGAAATTGAGCCGCAGGAGCCGGGAACCGGAAACAGTTTGTCAATGGAATAACGGGCGGCGTTATTCCCAGGGAGTATATTCCGCGGTCGAAAACGGGGTCAAGCAGGCCATGGACAACGGACCGGTAGGCGGATATCCCCTGGTGGATTTGAAGGTAACTCTTTTCGACGGCAGTTATCATAATGTGGACTCTTCCGAAATGGCTTTCCGGAGTGCTGGCATGTTAGCATCGGGGAGGCGCGTAAAGCAGGGACCAGTTCTCTGGAGCGATGCGTTAGAGATTCAAGGTAGATGGAAGTGGTTACACCTAGTGAATTTCTTAGCGAGGTTTTGGGGGATTTAGGCACTAGGCGAGCCCAGATCCGAAACATTGAGGGTGCGGAAGATATCCAAACCGCCCGCGCCATGATTCCCTTGGGCGAGACCTTCTCATATACCACTGCCCTTCGCTCAATTACGCGTGGACGCGCCACATTTACCATGGAATTCAAGTATCATGAACAGGTACCAGAGAATCTGGTGAGAACCCTGGTAAACGTTTAGGCAGATAATTGAGCCGGATTCTTAATTTAGGTAAAGGCTTTTTATGGTAACTCGGCAAAAAGTTAGAATCATCTTGAATTCCTTCGAGCACAAGGTGTTGGATAGTTCAACCGAACAGATAGTGGAAACGGCAGAACGCACCGGCGCACGCATAGCTGGTCCGGTTCCTCTGCCCACCCATATCCGCAGGTTCTGTGTTATTCGGGGTCCTCACGTCGATAAGGACTCAAGGGAGCACTTTGAAATCCGGACCACATCATTATATAACCGCAGCTATTGACATTCTGGAACCAACTTCCAAGACCATAGACTCCCTGACCCGGCTCAACCTGCCGGCGGGCGTCGACATTTCCATCAAGTTGTAATCGCGGATCAAGCTGCGATAACCCAAATTATCAGGAGTCCATAATGCTCCGCGGATACCTAGGCAGTTGGCATGAGCCGGATATTTCAGGCAGATGGTCGCGTCGTCCCGGTCACTATGATCCAAGCCGGTCCTTGTTCAGTCACCCAGATCAAGACCAATGAGACCGATGGCTACCAGGCAGTTCAACTGGGATTTGATTCGGTCAAAAAGCTCAACAAGCCAGAAACCGGACACCTTAAGGGGACTCCACTTGCTCGTCATCTTAGAGAAGTAAAGGCAGACGACATCGGCGAGTTTAAACTGGGCCAGCAAGTGAAGGTGGATATATTTGAACCGGGCGAGATAGTCGACGTCATCGGGAAGTCCAAAGGTAGAGGATTTGCTGGTGTTATGAAGCGCCACGGTTTTGCTGGAGGGCCCCGGACCCACGGTCAATCCGACCGAGCCCGTGCCCCGGGTTCTATCGGTGGCGGCACCACACCTGGCAGAGTGTACAAGGGCTTGAAGATAGGCCGGTCACATGGGAAATACTCGCATCACGGTCAAGAATCTAGAGGTTGTCAAGGTGGATGCGGAACGTAATCTTCTCTTTGTGAAAGGCGGAGTGCCCGGTGCCCCGAATGGGCTGTTGATGATTCGCAGAACAGGCAAGCGTGTTTCCCGAGCTAACTAGGACTTTCAAAGGATACGGAAATGGAACTCCCCGTAATTGACAGGAATGGACAAACGGTTAGCCATGTGGAAGTGGACGACGCCGTTTTCGATGTACCGATGAACCATCCTCTGGTTCACCAAGTGGTTGTGATTTACCAGGCCAACAAACGGCAGGGAACCCACGACACCAAGACCAGGGGCCAAGTCTCCGGTGGCGGTCGCAAGCCTTGGATACAAAAGCATACGGGTCGGGCTCGGCAAGGCAGCATAAGGTCGCCGCAGTGGAGACATGGTGGCGTTGTTTTTGGCCCTCACCCCAGGGACTATCGTATGGACTTGCCCAAGCGCATGCGGCGGTTAGCCCTCAAGTGTGCGCTGTCGGAGAAAATCCGAACGAACAGTCTCATCTGCATTGAAAACCTGGACGGCCTCGATGGCAAGACCAAGTCAATGGTTAACCTGATTGAATCGCTGGGGCTCTCGGGTAGGGCGTTGGTGGTTACTGAAAGTTCGAATCCCAACGTAGTTCAGGCAGGCAGAAACCTGAAGACCGTTTGGACATTGCCGGTTAACCAGTTGAATGCTCACGAACTCCTGCGCCGGGGCACGGTTCTCATCACGGTGGATGCACTCAAGAAGGGCGAAGCTCTTTGGTCTTTAGAACCGGTGCGCCTGCCCAGGATGGTTCGCGCTGGCGCCGATGAGACCCCAAGTGAGGAAGAAGCTTAGATGAATATCTATCAGGTATTGTTAAAGCCAACCATCACTGAAAAGAGTACACTGCAACAGGAGTCTGGACGGTACACGTTTCAGGTGGCGCTTGATGCCAACAAAGGCTTGGTGAAAGAGGCAGTTGAAAGGAATTTTGGCGTTACCGTTTTGGCTGTCAATATTACGATGCTACGGGGCAAGCAAAAGCGGTATGGCCCCAAGATCAAGAAGACTCCGGATACCAAGAAGGCCGTGGTCACGCTCAAGCCCGGCGACCGCATCAACCTGGTGGAGGGTCTCTAGGTTGGGCAGAGCAGCACGCAAAGGTAGTAAGGTTGGACTAATATGCCATTAAAGAATCTGAAACCCATAACGCCCGGTACTCGGAATGCCGTCAGGGCATCCTTCGAAGAGATAACTCGGACCAACCCGGAAAAATCCCTGCTGACTCCACTTGCGAAGCATGCTGGCCGAAACAACCAGGGCCGCATAACAGTCCGCTCTCGGGGAGGCGGAAGTCGCCGGATGTACCGCGTCATTGACTTCAAGAGACGCAAAGAAGGGGTGCCCGGACACGTAGTATCAATCGAGTACGATCCAAACCGGACAACCCGTATTGCGTTGATCTACTATGCGGACGGAGAAAAGAGCTACATTCTGGCTCCTCTCGGACTGGAAGTGGATAACTGGGTGCAAGCGGGCCCCAGCGCCGAGATAAGTCCTGGCAATGCGCTGCCGTTGCGGAATATACCGACCGGTACCGTTATCCATAATCTGGAATTAACCCCCGGCCGGGGTGGCCAACTGGTTCGCAGCGCCGGAGTGGGAGCTCAGGTGTTATCAAGGGAGGGTGAGTACGTATTGATCCGCTTGCCTTCGGGCGAGATGCGGAGAGTCTTGCTGAACTGTCGGGCCAGTATAGGGCAATTGTCCAACCCTGACCACAAGAACGAAAGTTTGGGGAAGGCTGGAGCCAGCCGACATCGGGGCAGGCGTCCTCAGGTAAGAGGAGTTGCCAAAAATCCGGTCGACCATCCTCACGGCGGTGGCGAGGGGCGTTCCCCCATTGGAATGCCGGGACCTAAGTCCCCCACTGGCAAGCCCACCTTGGGGCACAAGACTCGAAGAAAGAAGAAGACTACCGGAAAATTTGTAGTACGGGGCAGGCGACGATAGTTTATGTCCAGATCAATCAAGAAGGGGCCATACGTACACCCCAAATTAATGAAGAAAGTTGACGCGGTTCAGCGGTCGGGTGCGCCCACGGTAATCCGTACCTGGTCCCGGGCATCGATGATAATGCCGGAAATGGTTGGAATAACTCTGGGAGTTCATGACGGACGGCGACATATTCCCGTATTTGTTACTGAGAACATGGTGGGGCACCGTTTAGGCGAATTTGCCCCAACCCGCACGTATAGGGGACATGTCTCCCGTTCCGAGCGCACCAGCCGGGTGAGGTGAATCATATGCCGCCGGTAAAAGCAGTTGCGAAACAGATTGGCGCGTCCCAGAAGCGCCTCAAGCCCATTCTGGATCTGGTTCGAGGCCAACAGGTGGAAGATGCGCTTAACACTTTGAGCCTGTTGCCTTCCCCCTGGGCGAAGACCGTTCACAAGGTTGTTCAATCCGCTGCTTCCAATGCGGAAAACAATATGTTCATGGAGCGGGACAACTTGCAGATTGTGCGGATTACCGCGGATCCTGCCAAGTCTATCAAGCGTTTCCGGCCAAGGGCCCGCGGCCGTATCGGAAGAATAACGAAACGCTCCAGCCACATTACCGTAGTCGTAGACGAAATCGGAAGGGAGGCCTAACCTATGGGCCACAAAACACATCCTTACGGGTTCCGGTTGGGCATCATCAAGGACTGGAAGACCCATTGGTACGCCAACAATGCTACCGGTTATCGCACCCTGGTATTGGAAGACCTGAAGCTTCGCAATACCGTCCATGCCGAGTACCGTGGCTTTTCCGATGCAGGTATTTCACGAGTGGAAATAGACCGAGGTGCCCAAGACACGGTGATCAATATTCACTCCGCACGTCCGGGCATCCTTATAGGCAGAGACGGTGAAAGGGTTAAGAACCTGCGCAGCAAGCTCGAGGGTATAACACGACGCCGGGTGCAGCTCAATATTGTTGAGATTGAGCAGCCTGAGCTGGATCCTTATTTGGTAGGTCGCAATATTGCCGACCAGCTACAGAGAAGGGTTGCCTATCGACGAGCCATGCGGCAAGCAGCACAGCGGGCCATGCAGGCAGGTGCCCAGGGCATTAAGATCATCACAAAGGGTCGTATCTCCGGTGCAGAAATCGCCCGTGTTGAAAAGCTGATGATGGGTCGGGTCCCGCTCCACACTCTCCGGGCCGATATAGACTACTCATTGGCCGAAGCCGCAACCGCTATGGGCCGGATCGGCATTAAGGTGTGGATTTACAAGGGAGAGATCCTGCCTCCCGCTCCGGAAATAGTTGAGGAATTGGAAACTATAGAAGTCAGGGTAGAATCTGGGCCTGACGATGAAGACTTGACCGAGGCCATAGCCGACGACGTAATCGGCGGGGTGGCAATCAGGGGGGCTTTCGATGTTGCAACCTAAGCGAACCAAATACCGCAAGATGGGCCGTGGGCGCCGCAAGGGTATGGCCACCACAGGCAACAGTGTTCATTTTGGCGAATATGGCCTCAAGGCCATGGGCGCAGAATGGATTAGTGCTCGCCAGATCGAGTCGGCACGTGTAGCCATAACCCGCCACCTGCAAAGGGGTGGACAGGTGTGGATTCGGGTTTTTCCCGACAAGCCGGTTAGCAAGAAGCCAGCCGAAGTGCGAATGGGCGGGGGCAAAGCGGCGAACGACCATTGGGTCGCCGTGGTAAAGCCCGGACGCATACTGTTCGAGGTAGGCGGTGTGCCAGGCAACCAGGCAGTGGAGGCGTTGCGTCTTGCCTCTCACAAACTACCTATCCCCACCAAGACTGTGCAGCGGGACCAAGTGGCTGCCAGTCTGGGCAGTAACTAACTTAAGGGACAGAAATAGGTATGGACATTCAGGAAATTCGTTCCTTGACCAAAGAACAACTAGGTGAAGAGTTGAGCAAGACCTACCGGGAGTTGATGAATCTTCGCTTCCGGGCGGCCACCAATCAGTTGGTCGATACTAACCAGCCAAGGAAAATCCGGAAAGACGTCGCCCGCCTTCTTACGGTCATGCGCGAGCGCAACATCACGGTGAATTAGACATGTCGATAGAAATGCGAAAGATCCGCACGGGCGAAGTAATTCGGACCAGCATGGACCGGACTGCGGTAGTAGAATTGGTGTGGAAGCAGCGTCATCGGCTTTATCGAAAGCAGATGCGCCGGGTTACACGTTTTTACGTCCACGATCCCCTTAACCAGTGTCGCATTGGGGACACGGTACGAATCCAGGAAACTCGCCCGATTTCCAAGACCAAGCACTGGCGCCTGATGGCAATTCTCCAGCGCCGTCAGGTGGCAGAAGTCCAGCCAATTGAACTGGAAACGGACCTAGACGCTGAAATCGCTGGCACTGCGCCAGAAGACAGTGCGGAGCATACACCCGCGAATGATGAAGGGGATACCGAAGAATGATCCAGACTTATACTCGCCTAAACGTTGCAGATAACAGCGGCGCCAAGTTGATAAGGCTGATAAATATTCCTGGCTCCAGCCGGCGCAAGTATGCCAAGGTTGGCGATGTAATCGTTTGTACCGTAAGGGAAGCAGTGCCCAATTCGCCGGTACGCAAGGGGACCGTCGTTAAGGCGGTTGTTGTTCGCCAGGCCCAGGCCCTGCTTCGACCTGACGGGACCTACATCAAGTTTGACGATAACGCCGCTGTGATTATCCAGGACAACCTTATGCCTCGAGGGACGCGTATATTTGGGCCAGTAGCTCGGGAACTTCGCGAGAAGGGCTTTATGCGCATAGTTTCCCTGGCGCCGGAGGTGGTCTAATGAATATTCGTGCCGGGGACAGCGTGCTGGTCATCGCTGGCAAGGAAAAGGGCAAGAGCGGCAGAGTGGAACGCCAAATCGTGTCTGAAGATCGAGTAGTGGTAGAAGGCGTCAACATTATCACTCGCCACATCAAGCCTAGGCCGGGATTGCGCCAGGCGGGTCGAATTCAGAGAGAAGCTCCGATTCATATTTCCAATGTGATGTTAATTTGTAATAAGTGCAGCAAGACCATCAGGCCCACGTCCGTATCATTGGAGACCGGTCAGCGGGTCAGGGGCTGCCCGAAGTGCAAGGAAGTGATAGACGATGCCCGATAATGAAGAAGTAGAACAGCAGGCAGAGGCCTCGGCTGAGGCTACTGAGCAGGCCCCCCGGCGGCAGCGTCAAACCCGCGGACGCCGCGCGGCAGGAGCTACGGCAACGGCTGAACAGGAGCTTGCAGAAACCGCTGGAGCTCCATACCCCAGGTTGCTGGATAGTTATCGGAATGAAATAGTGCCAGCAATGATGTCGGAGTTTGGGTTCACTAATTCGATGCGGGTACCGCGAATTGAGAAGATCGTGGTAAACATAGGGCTGGGAGAAGCGCTTACCAACGGTCGAGCTATGGAAGCCGCCACCCGCGATTTGACCACTATTTCCGGTCAGAAGCCTATAATCACTCGTGCCAGAAAATCAATTGCTGGTTTTAAGCTGCGGGCCGGTAACCCCATAGGGACCTGCGTCACTCTCCGCGGTGCCCGCATGTATCATTTCCTTGACCGGCTTATCAATACTGCCCTTCCCCGTATTCGTGACTTTCGGGGCATTTCCAGGCGGGGCTTCGATGGTCGGGGCAACTTCTCCATAGGCATTCGTGAGCAGATAATCTTTCCCGAGATAGATTACAACCAGATAGACCGTTTTCGTGGCCTGCAGGTAACTATAATCACCTCGGCCCAGAACGATGCCGAATCCATACGAATGCTGGAAATGTTCGGCATGCCCTTTGTGCGCGAGAGCCAAAGCTAACTGTTAGATTAGGGACTGAGGAGATACCTTGGCAAAGACTTCAATGATCCAGAAGTGGATGCGGGAACCCAAGTATCCCGTGCGCAAGTACAATCGGTGCAACAGGTGTGGCAGGCCACGGGCCTACATTCGGTACTTTGGCATTTGTCGTATTTGTTTTCGGCAGTTGGCCCTGACCGGCGATCTGCCAGGAATCCGCAAGGCGAGTTGGTAATAGCCTCTGTAAGACCTCAAGTTTTATAGCTTTTTTGATTTCAGGAGATTAACGGAAGATGCCGGTTAACGACCCAGTAGCAGACATGCTGACCCGGATTCGTAACGGGATTCACGCCCGCCATGAATCAGTATTGGTGCCTCATTCCAAGCTCAAGGCTGCGGTGGCCACAATTCTGAAAGAACAGGGTTATATCAGGGACTATGATATGCCCAGAGGCCACCAGTTTCCCACTATGCGAGTGCATCTGGCCTATCGGACCGGCAGGGAACCGGTTATCAGTGGACTCAAGCGCGTGAGCAAGCCCGGTCTCCGGGTTTACGTCGGGAAGGGCGAGATACCCAGAGTATTCGGCGGGCTAGGTGTGGCCATATTATCCACCTCAAGAGGTGTTATGGGCGGGCGCCAGGCCTGGCGACTCGGCATTGGAGGAGAATTACTCTGTTATGTCTGGTAACACGCTGGAAAGAGAACAAACTGAGGCAGGACCTCTCGAGCAATTCTGATCTGTTGGCCAAGCCCCGACCCATTCTCTGTGGGATGTGGAGTGGAGGTCATACGAGTGAGCGGTACAGGGTCCCCAGGGGTAACCTGACCCAGAATTATCACCCCGAAGTAAAGGTTCCGGTAGAAGATGGCAATGTGCTGGTGGAACGCATTTCCGAAAGGAAGTTTCATCACTCTCTCCATGGCCTGACTCGAAGCCTCATCGCCAATGCCATCGTGGGCGTCACAGACGGTTACACCAAGACACTGGAATTAATGGGTGTCGGCTACCGGGTACAACAGTCAGGTGAGGGTATTGTCCTTAATGTGGGTTTCAGCCATCCGGTGGAAATCCAGCCACCTAGGGGCGTAACATGGAGGTTGGGATCACCGCAGCCATGTCCGTGGTATCGACACGCATCGAAGGTCGGAGAATGCAGCTCAGGTAGGAAATGTGCGCCCGCCCAATGCCGAAACACGGAAAAGGGATTCGGTATCAGGGAGAAATTCTCCATTTCAAGCCCGCAAAGCGCAGCCTCGACAAGGCCTAACCGTTCCGCTACTCGACGAATTTACGGAGTATTAATAGGAAATGCCCAGAGACAGAGGAAGAAGCCCGACAATAAATGGACGTACGGCACCGCCGGTACGCAGGAGGTCTCCGGCAATCCGGATCCGGCCTAGGCTCTGTGTGTTTCGTAGCTAGGCGTCTCCATCTCTGCGCAGATAATTGACGCACATGGTAGGCAAGACTATAGTTGCGTCGCTCAGCCAAGATGCCATACCATTACTTGAGGGGTCACCAATTCGGCCCAAGACGCTATCGTCAGCGGTGGGCCAGTGCTGGCCAACGTGTCCTTGGAACAAGGGATTACCAGGTTGTCATCGACCGGGTGCGGTACAAGGATCACGGCACGGGTTAAGGCTCTGGCCGAAGCCAGCACGAGGGATGGTCTCTTCAGTTCTAATGGTGACTACTGCACAAAGGCCTCGTCCCATCGATCGACCACCACGCGCGCGCGAAGCGGATCCTTCGGTTCATCACCGAAAGTAGTATGTTATACCACGCCGAATCGACCAGGTAGTACAGGGTGGCCGAAGCGCTGCGATTCAACGCATTGGTAGAGTGGGCGGACGGCGATGGTAACGTTGGAGCGGCACTGGAAAGCGTGTCATTCCCTGACGCCGTGGAG
>CASHTH010001237.1:0-33252 GCA_030341885.1 Geodia barretti | reverse complement strand
ATTTGTGTGTTGTCTGATGTCGATCGGTCAAGTTCAGAATTTCAATACCCGACAGTAAAGTTTGAATGACGTTAGAAGCGGATAGAGGCCTGGGAGGGACGAGCTCCATTAGTTTCTTTTCCCTCCCTGTAGAGAGTCGTCTCTATCTCGGGGATTTGCCTTAAACCTGCATAGGGACTACACCTTTGTGTACACATTGAAAAAGTGTCCTCTATTCAGCGTCCCTTTATTCGTATGTAGTATAATACCTAATATATCAGAACAAGTGTCCTTAGATGTGTTCGTTTTTCGGAGATTAATTTTCGGAGGCACACTGTACTGTAACTCCCATATGCTCTTTGAGTTGTGTTTAAAAACATTTTGGCATTGTATGGCACCATGAATGACTTGTTGTATGTGCAAAAAATTAAATTGGCGATTGTATTTGTTTGTTTTCGTTTTCTTCGTGCTTGCGCAAGGATCAAGACCTCTTTTGGATGATGAGCTGGTCAAATTGGTGACCAACTGCGTGAGACTCACTCTTTAATGGGGTGGGGGTTGGTATTTATTGAGAGAAAAATCGTTTATGGGATGTTCCCTGTGTAGTGTAAACTTGCTGTTTTGGCCTTTTTTTTCCTGGTGGGAATGTACTTTATGGTAGGAGCTATGTCGGGGAGTCCAGGGGTGTGTACACGGTGCATCAGTCTCTCCTTCGCCCTCTCCCTCCACACTCTCACCTCCTCCAGGATCCAGCCAACATACCTGAATGCCATCAACATTGTATTACCCCTCTTTTGTAGTGTCACAAGTGATTTGATATGTGTAATGTGACAAAAGCGTCATGAGTGAAGAGTTCTGACGGTAGATAGAAAATAGTGTATATCTTGCTCACTATTTTGACTTTCAGTGATTTCCCTTTTCAACAAGCAACTGTGAGGGGTGGTGACGTTTAAACTAATATTGTTTTGAGTCACCTGATTGGTTTGAGAGCAGTGGCCCAACATGAGTGGAGTGCAGCTGGACCCAGTGATCCGGTCTTGACGATCATAACCAGCTCACCTGTACAGTGTTAAAATTACAGCAGGTATCTTGTTGTAGTGTTAAAGAGGTTTATGTTCTGAGGTGACACCCTACTAATCGAATTGTGGCAATTTAAACCGTGACGAAGTCTGCGGTGCACACTGTACATTTTATAGTTGTGCTGTTGTCGTGCTAGCGTCAGCAAAAATTAGTTGTATATTTTGTTTTACAGTGATGTTTTTTTGTAACCTTCTTAGCCATTAAACTGGACGAACAATCTTCAAGCATTCTTTCTTTCCTTGTATGTATTGTACACATATTTTTTTTTAACCTGTTGCATTGCTTGACCTTCCCCTTTAAAAGTGTACCCACGCACACCTCCAGTAGTCGTGGAGCGACCCCGTACAACGATTCCCCGGCACTCCCAAACAATCCAACAGGTTGTTCGCACTAATCTGACCAATCTCGTAGTCCTCAAACCCACCAAAACACCTTTCACCTCCTCTATACCAATCTAAGAAAATGTTTTTCCAAAACAATCAGGTTTTGCAGGGATATCATTTCAATGTTTACATACACACTATATATGTGATACCTTCATTATCTTTTTGGCTATTAAGCGTGGAATTGATATTCTCCATGGCAACAGCCCCGCCCTGTCTGTAAAGTGTCGGAAGCAACAACTAGGTTGTCATGACATAGGTGTGACGGGGGTTGTGTCTGAGACGGCAGTGTCTGACAAATCAACACATCAAAACGAGAACAAAAAACCGAAACAAACCAACAACCCCCGCGACCCCCCACCTCCGCACCCCACCACGCGCCGACCACCCCCCACCCTTCCCACGTCGAACAACAACGACCCAAACGAACCCCTCACCCAGCCCCACCCCCCCCCCACACCCCCCCCCCTCCCACATAACGCCTCCCTACCAGCCAGGCGCAAGCCCGCCGCACCCCCCGTCCACCACCCCCCCCGCAGACCCAAGCGGCTGGACCCTCCCCCTCCCCCACCCGCCACAGAACGGAGGGAGAGGGCCGCCCCCGCGTCCGCCAGCCCCCGCCCCCGGCCCGAGGACGCAACAAGAGCAGCAGCTCTCCGACCTGACAATATATAAGACATGTATATATATCTCAAAAATTGTCCAAACAGAGCTATTGTTTGCTCAAATGAGTTTTATGTCAATGAAAATTTTTATACAGGTCCTCAAAAGGTTTCTGCTTGAACATACAGAAATTATTTTTATTTATGCACTAACTCAGTATAGAGTTCACCCAGTTTTAGTGGTGCCAGTCGTGACACAATCTGGCCCACCCATCTGCAGTATTTGTTTCCATTGCAACCTGAGGCTCCGGCCCCCTCCAGGATGTATCGTACGGAGAGAGAAGAGTGGGCATAGTCGAGCAACCGTCCGAATGGAGCTATCACTTTTGCCTGCCACAAGACCTTTGATAGGTTGATGATTTGGTGGCGGGTTTTTTCTAGAGAGGTCACGTGATGGGTGTGCCTCCGGGGTCATATGTCCGGTGGGATGTGGAGGGCATACAGATGATGATGTAGATGGGACAGAACATAAGAAATTGAGATGGAGAGGAGTGATTGTGCGTCTCAAGAGTATATTTTTACTCCATATTAGTTATTGTTGTCTAATACTTCTATACAATAAGGTATTAGACATGGCGATTGCCAAGAGAAAAAATATGCGGAGCTTGGACGCTGGTTTTTGCCCGCATCCCGAGCATACCGCACTTCTCTCTCTGGCATCACAGTTTAAAGGCTACCATGAGCGCGACATTGCGGTTTCTGACTAATGGGATTTCATATCTACAAGGCTTTGACTGTATGTGCTGGCTGCCATGCCAGAACATTCGTGGTTTTGGGAGCTAGGCCCCTCCCCACTCCTGCTGGTCAAGCCAGGCACCGGCCAAAACCCGAACTCGCAATCTGGCATGCGGATTGGGCCACACAACACGATACTTGAATTTAGAATTTTGCCCCAAGAAAAAAGTCATCACTGCAACAGTTTTTTTGTCGATCAACAGTGGAATTTTCTAAAGAAGGTCATGCTGCGACTAATATGAAACAATTTCATAAATGCAGTGTCCTTGATTCACACTTATATGAGGTATGCAACTTTCTAAAGCCACCAATTAATCACACTCAGAAAGCATGCCGAGACTCTTTTATCCTTCTTCCACTCTGAAAAAAAATCAGTATGCAACAATCCTGAAACAAATCTGTTTGGATTCTCAAGGAAATCGTGGTACTCGACAGCAGTTGGAAGTGTATGCTCACATTTTCCTATGTCAAGTGTGATGGGGAAGAGTTTTCTTCCATTCTTCCACCTCACCACTTGTCCAAAGAGAGAAAGAGAGTGAGAGAAGTGGAGGTAGTGGAGACTGCCCTCATTGTAGTAACCTCCAGGAGAGGAAGAGAGGGAGTAAATCAATACTCTGAGACTAGGACACTGGCATGATGGCAAGTCAAATGGACCTCATAGTTATTGTAATCATTGCAGTTTAGCGGGCTGCAGGTTAACATACAAGGATCACATTCTTTATGTATGTACACAATTCCAGAAGATTCTTTACCTCATACTGATGTAATACAAGAGGAATATAATATCAGCCAACCTGTGCTGGGTTTTAGATGGTTTTGCTTGTCACCTCGCAGTCTAGAGGACATCAGACAACGTACTGCATCCTCCAACTACAGAGACGTATGTAGAACCACACTTAATAAACACCAACATTATTGTGTGAAGTTAAGTAGGAAGGAATTGCTAGTAAGTATGCCCCCTCTCCCTCACCAGTCCAGGTCTCTCTCTCATCACCTCCACTACCACACTGCGACTGAACTCTCCATGCTGTGTGTGGAATACAATCAAGGGCTGAACACGTGCCTAACCCACAATCACCAGCCACACACTAGATTAACTAGATTACAAACTAAAGGATTTGCACTTCTCGGGTCCCCATTTTAAAGGCAATGTGCAATATAATAAGGGCTAAATGTTACTAAAAAGTTAAATGCATTCTTGTTTCCTTATATCTTTAGTAGCATTTCTAAATTTAGCCCTTACTTACTGACACATTCTCTTTAACTTATATTCCCTTGGAACAAGGAGCAGCCTCATGTGTGGACCCTCCCACCTCCACTGTCCCATGGCTCACAGTCCAGTCCCTGGCCCACTGAGCTGTTGGGTCCAACAGACTGAGGTAGTGGATAGGACGCAGCTGGCCGAGTGTGTCGTTGCCTAGCGACAGAAGGTCAAAGGTGGCCCTAACAATGTCCTCCACAGTCCTGTGTCCAAACCTGATCCAGTACGACACCACGTCTCTCTGAAACCTGTTCAACAGGTTCATCTGGCCGGGGGAATTGGTAGTGTAGATATTTAGTCTGCTCTGGTAATTGTGAGAGCTAACTTTTAGTCCTCGAAAGTTTTCGCGTGATATAATAAAACCGAATTTTGAGGAAGATGCTTTATATAGAGCGTCTATAATGCTCTAGACACTCACTCTCTGGATAACTGTCAGTGAGCGATCATCTGCAGGGTCTATTCCCATTGCCATGGTAACAGCCACACCCTCTTTCCCGAGGAAGAAGGCGGAGAGATTGTGGGAGAGTGAGAGGAGTGCCTCCAGTGAGGAGGTGGGGGAGTGGGAGGAGAGGAGGTGACAGTGGAGAGTCAGACTCATCCCCTGTGGGTGTGGTTACACGATGGTAACATGAATATGGGGAGGTGCCTCTCCTCACAGCAAGGCGGGGGTCAGAGTCCATCAGAGTCCCCGACAGCACTGGCTTCAGCTGACTCCATGTATCCATGGCAACCAGGTCTCCAATAGGGAACTGTAGTAGGTGGTGCATGGCCTCAATCCTCACCTGACAATAATGAGAGGAGACGAGACACCAAATAATGAGAGGAGACGAGACACCAAATAACGAGAGGAGACGAGACACCAAATAACGGAGAGGAGACGAGACACCAAATAATCGAGAGGAGACGAGACACCAAATAATGAGAGGAGACGAGACACCAAATAATGAGAGGAGACGAGACACCAAATAATGAGAGGAGATGAGACACCAAACAATGAGAGGAGACGAGACACCAAATAATGAGAGGAGATGAGACACCAAAATAACGAGAGGAGACGAGACACCAAATAATGAGAGGAGACGAGACACCAAATAACCAGAGGAGACGAGACACCAAATAACGAGAGGAGACGAGACACCAAATAATGAGAGGAGACGAGACACCAAATAATGAGAGGAGATGAGACATCAAAATAACGAGAGGAGACGAGACACCAAATAATGAGAGGAGATGAGACACCAAATAATGAGAGGAGACGAGACACCAAATAATGAGAGGAGACGAGACACACCAAATAATGAGAGGAGACGACACACCAAATAATGAGAGGAGACGAGATACCAAATAATGAGAGGAGACGAGACGCCAAATTATGAGAGGAGGCGAGACACCAAATCATGAGAGGAGACGAGACACCAAATAATGAGAGGAGACGAGACACCAAAATAATGAAAAGCACTAAAGTGCAAACCCTCAGCAAACTGCGCATGCCACTATGGGCTTTTTTATGCCTCTGACTCCACTACATATGTAGTAGCTCGCGGAGAGTGTGGCACGGGCTAGCTACAGCATGCGGGAGTCGATACATGCCCTTCGTTGTGACTTCTTGTGCCTTCAAGATACACAGAGCGAGCGGACGCGGTCGAGGTAAGCCTGTGCTAATTTGCATATTAGCTTGTTCACTTGCTTTTCACGCCACATTCTAAACACAGTATATAGTTACACGAAAATCGGCCTTTATAAAAATGAAGCCAGTGTAGTGATGAACCCATTGGTATCACTGTTTTGTGTCTCGTTGGCTAGTCGCAGAAAACGTGGTAACAGACAGACAGACAGACAGACCGACAGACACACTTACAAACCAAGTACCGTAACCCTCGCTGCGCATGAGTGCTTAGGTCTAATGAGAGGAGACGAGACACTAAATAATGAGAAGAAATGAGACACTAAATAATGAGAAGAAATGCGACACCAATAATGAGAGGAGACGAGACACCGATAATACACTACACAGAGGCCACTGCAGACGTCTGAGAATAATCAACCGTACACTACAACTCTCCCTCCCTCTGTCTCTCCCCACACACCTCCCGAAAGTGCCTATGTACAAGACTAGTGAGAATGCAGTGGTCCATATTACTGTTCTACACCATAAAAACCTACATAGATAACTCTGCACTCTATATTATGCCAGTAGCACAGATATGTACAATTCAGAACTGCTATTCGGCATTATACAGTGTATAATATACTACAACAACCAACTCATTCCCTAGCTGAATTCCCTGAACCTGAGTAGGCAGAGAGGGAGCGAGGTCAGCGGCTATGGCCACCAGCTGGTCTGTGGACCAGAGAGCTGTCTGGCCCAGCATCTGGGAGAGGTCAGAGTTCAGAGAGCTGTCCAGACTGAAGTATTGAGTGGTCTGAGAGAGGGAGGAGTGAGGGGCGGGGCTTAGCAGCTGGTGGGTGGAGTCATCTAACTACAAAGGAGGAAGATGGAGGTGACATGGCACTCCCTCCAGGTTTGCAATGCAGGTCGCAGACTATAAACGTGGACATAGTGTATTATGTGCCAATAATTATGAGCTCAACCAACATATTACTGACCAATTCTTGCACAGTCTCCTTGAGAGCTGAGGTAAATGATTGACAGATCTGTTTATACCTGCATCAAGTAGTGTCAGATTGTGTTTCATCAACATATGTACAGTGGTATCGTACTGGTTAGACTCCAGAATGTCTTCGGTGATGACAGCAGCAGTATAGTGGAAGTTCTCTCTCTCCAGCCTGGCTCCACCCACCCTCCTGGTCACCATGGGAGACAGGTGGGAGGAGATAAGGGACTGGAGCTGTCTCACCAGCTCATAACTGCAGAGAAGGAGAAGGAGGGGGAGGAGAGAATAATCGCAGTTGAAGGCAGTAAAAGCAACAAAAATATCCATAGCGGCAGGTTTTGCAGAAGAAAGCTATATTATTTTGGTGATGTATGTAGCTATACCAGTAGAAGCTGTTGTCCAGAAGTGGTAGCTGAGTCAAGACCTCCTCACAAGACCGCTGTCTCTGAGTCCCCAGGTGGCCCATGGCGGCTCCCACCACCTCTCTCACTGCAAACTTTAGCTCTCGACTGGCCGCTTCTCCTGCCTCCATGGAGGTTGTGGCCCGCGTCTCAGCGTGAGACATTGTTATTCTGCAAGTCATGCCCCCCACCCCTTGTGCTTAGCGCGCATGGGTAATATACCTCTCGAAACCGACCGCCCTTCAGCCTCCTCGATCCTCGCAGCGCAGCGCAGCATGCAGGCGCGAGGCAAAATATACGCGTGCGCATTCCTAGTTTATACCGTGCGCGTGATGACGGCGCGTTATTTGGAACCGTCCAGCTATGTAGCTATAATAATTATTAATTTTATAGCCTCCAAGCTATGTAGCCGCTGCCGTTTAGAAGACATTGTTACGTCCAGCTAAGGCCCAGTCGATATGTCCGGAGACGACCAAGAGTTCAGCTATAAGGATGTGACGCTCTATAAGGAGCAGATACTGGGGACGGGATCGTACGGCACCGTGTGCGTGGCCAAATGCGATCAGCTGGTGTGCGCCGCCAAGGTCATGCACAGCACCCTATTCGAACTCCACGAGCCTTCCTCGGACCTCCTGCTCACAAAATATCGGCGGGAGTTGCGCCACAAAAGCGCCGCCAAGCACCCCAACATCGTGCAGTACATTCACATCTCTCAAGACCCGGACACCCTATTGCCCGCCTTTCTCATGGAGCTGTGCGACGAGAACCTCACCCAATTCCTGGAGCGATCCACCGGCCCCCTCCCCTACTACTTAGAGGTGGATCTCAGCAACGACATCGCGCAGGCCCTCAGCTACCTGCACACAAACGACGTCATTCACGGGGGTCTAACAAGCAACAACGTCCTGCTGATCGCTGGGTGCCGTGCAAAAGTGTCAGATTTCGGCATGTCCAAGCTCGTCAGCATCAACTCTAACTCCTCGTCACTCAGTATGTGCCCGGGGAACTTGGTGTACATGTCGCCCGAGGCCCTCCGCCAGCCACCGCATTACAGCTCCAAGATGGACATCTTTTCGTGGGGCGTGCTAGCTATCCAGATTATGACGCGGCTCTTTCCAGACCCTGGGCCCCCATTGGGGGAGAGCGAAGGTATGATATTACAGGTGATTCCTGAATACGAACGGAGGAAGTCGCAAATTGACTTGGTTGATCCGAGCCACCCATTGCTGGTACTTGCCATAATGTGCATCCACTCCAGCAGGAGGAGGCAACTGACTGCTGATGACTTGTGTGTGCAGATGGTCAAGCTCACGCAGTCGTCAGCTTACACTCACAGCAAGCAGAAGCCGGTAACTCAGCCCCAGAGGGAGTTTGCCCGGAGAGACACACAGCCAGAGTTGGAAGAACTTCAGCTAGAACTGCAGCAGATGAGCTGCGAGCTGAGTGCGAGAGTTGAAGAAATGGAATGGGTAGGTATTTAAGCACTCACATTACCTACTCAATCTTTGCAAATCACACATGCAATCGTTTCCCGATCATCTAGGGCCTAAAGTTGATCCAGTCATAGACACATTAAGTTTGACAAGGCATGGCCTTCCTTACAACCATCCCACTGGAGCCATAACAGTCTAGTTCTTATTCTATAGCTAGAAGTTCTGTGAATCACTTGTGCTTTTTTGTGTGTGGCTTAACCGATCTATTGGTACTGACACATTTATTATAGTGCTCTGGCAAAATGTGTACCGATGCTGAACCAGCATAATATGTCATATACAGTAGGTAGGAAGCATGCAGATTCATGTACTTACATACCTGCTCGTACGTATATAGCACATTTTTTACCTCCTGATTATAGATGAACAAGGCACTGGTGGCCAAAGAGATGGAGATAGCTGAGCTTCAGGAGTTCCGGATGGCAAATGTGAGTCAGGGGAATCATGTAGGCATATTATTAACCCTCGGCGCGCATGCGGCAGAGACTCATACGAGAGAGATCCAGGAAGTGAGAAAGAAAGTTTGTAACACGTTTTTACGACATTAGGGATGATATTTGTAATTTCTCACTCTCTTTTCCAAAAGTACGTTGATTTGTATTGTTCAGGTCCCGTCTAGCCTAGTCCCGTTGGTGGCTGAGGATTACGATGCTCTACGTGACTATCCAGAATTAAAGCCGTACCTTCTCTCAGACGTGACCTTTACCGGGACCACGATTGGAGCCGGGGCCTCCGCAACTGTCGAAGAGGTGCTGGTACCAATGGGTGCGGCCGCCAGGAAACTCCACGATGTAGCTTCGGAGGGAAAGGATGAGCTAACATTTGTGGAAAAGGCGTTCATGGAGGAGTGTAAACTGATGAGCACCCTCAGCCACCCAAACATCATCAAGTTTATGGGTCTTGTGTATCCTTCTGGCTCACGACTCCCTGCTGTCATAATAGAGAGAATGGCAACGAATCTCCACGACCTGCTGCTTGACTCCGATAGGGAAAAACCTTCGTTGATCATGAAGTGCTCCATTCTTCACAACGTGGCATGCGGTTTAGCCTACCTCCACGAGCGATCACCACCCGTCATCCACCGTGACTTGTCAGCCCGAAATGTTCTCCTGGACTCAGACATGGTGGCCAAGATAGCAGACCTGGGTACGGCCCGCACTGTAGAAAATGCAAGAGTTGCTCAAAAGATGACAGCGTGTCCAGGAAATGAGTTCTACATGCCCCCCGAAACTATTCCCCATAACTGCTCTTACAATAGCTCGATCGACATTTTCTCACTAGGAATCCTTACAATTTTCACAATTGGGGAGATTTTCCCCATGAACCTGCTCCCATCTACATATTATACTGAGTCAGACGGCCTTCTGAGAGCTCGCACTGAACTAGAGAGACGAAGCGATTACATGGAAATTGTAGTAGCTCAAATCGGTACTCATGACCACCCTCTCATTCGGCTGATCCAGCACTGCCTGCAAAATCTCCCAACCAAGAGGCCAAGTATCAGTGAGGTGCTGCGTCTGTTGGAGGAGGCTAAACATTGTGCCAGGGATGATAAGGTGGGGTACACTAGCTGATTCCCTCCCCTTTGAAACCCAAGTTACCAGTCTCCATATGGCTAATAGTAGTGTATGTGTCAACAACTAGGTAGTGAGGTAGAAAGGCAAGGAAAAGCAAACAAGTTCACTACACCCGTAGATACGACACCCCATACGCGAGATATTTTCACCCTGAAACGTGCGGATACAACTGTGAATAATAATTATCTGCCACCACACCGTACGTTACATAGCTCTATACTAGGTAAAATTGGTCAAAGAATAGTTGTGGTCATGTAGTTAATTAACCCTCGGCACGCATGCTCAGCAAGGGTTACAGTACTTTGTCTGTCTGTCCGTCTGTTACCATTTTCTGCTAGCCACCACACGTAACGAAGTCGCCAAGAAGCTATACAAACGGGTTCAGTTCTACGTAAAAGTGCTGCGTTCTAAAGTTATGGCGTGGAAACCAACTCAACAAGCCAATATGCTAATTATAACAGGCTTACCTCGACCGGGTCCGCTCACTCTGTGTATCTTGGGGGCATGGGAAGTCACAACGAATGGCCTCCCGCATGCTATCTACTGTCGCTAACCCGTGTCAGACTCTCCGCGAGCTACTAGCAGTAGACCACTAGTAAATGCAATTAGCAGTACCGCACATGCGCAGTTTGCCAAGGGTTTGCACCTCCTGTGGTGGCAAGCCTGAACCGCCACCTTAACCTGCTCTTGCTCTTGTTGTAATATCTATTCCAGAGATATGCATATATTCAGACAGAAAGTGCACAAATAAAGCTTTCATTTGATAAGCATAGGTATTTCCAACATGGAAATGCACTGTGAATTGTCGCATACTTCCAGGTTATAAGGGTGAACCACCACCTTAAAGAGGCCACTCTTCAGTAGCTTCCATTTACCTTCTCTATCTTCACACTGTAATTATTGACTCTTGCAGAATGTGCTGCCTCCTAAAGCGATGTGTGTCAGAGAGGAAGTGGATGACGATCTGAGCCGAAAAGTCCCTTATGAGGAGCTCAAGGGAGAGCACAACTGCCCTCCAGGAGTTGACCCACACAACAAGGAAGTAAGTGTTGGTGCTACTGTCAGTTTTTAGTGTTACAGTAGAACCTCTTTATAAAGTGCACACAATATTAGGAGTATGTCTGATGCACACATTGGGACCATGGTTACACGAAAGTGGATTGAAACAGGTGGAGACACGTCCTTCATTCAGAGTGTCCTTTACAAGATGTTTTACTTCCACTGTACTAGAACCATTGCAATGCATATTTTTGCAAGGGAAACAACAGGTCAATTTCCGTACATGTTTGTTTAGAATTGTTTAAACATTACTGTATGTACAGTTTTAGGCCAATTATAAGACCTACTAAATCACATAGTAAAAAGCTGTGCCACACTTTGGAAGCTTGGTGCTCTTTGCTGCTAAAAAAATGCAAGTTCCATGTGTGTCCATCCTTAGAAGGACATGATGTCTTAGAGATGTTGCACATTGCCATATAGTGCACTGCTTTGCATGATTAAATTCCACACTCAACCATCTACAGTCATCTATGTGACAATGGGATTTTGCCACCCACTGCCTTGATTTGACTATTATAGTATACAGTGGAACCTCTTTTGGCAGACACCCCGAATAGCGGACACCTACCGTATAACTGACAGTGCGCTATGTACCAACTGCTTTTCCCATAGATACTGTACGTTAAAAACCTCCGAATAGCGGACACTCCTAATAGTGGACACCTCCATATAACAGACACTTTTCAGGTACTGAAGCACTCGCTAACACCTCTTTATAACGGACACTCTAACTAGCGCACACTTACCTTAGTTCACAACTAGCGAAGAGTCTGCTGTGAGACTGGCATCTCATTCACCTTCGTTTCAACTTTCTACAGCAGAGTTTCACTCATTTATCAGATGATATCATGTTTATCAAGTAATTTGGACTCCTGTAGTAGGAGAAATATGTTTCTACTTTGAAACAAAGCACTCTGGATCATTTCATTACAACATAATGCATCAGCACGCATGCGCAGCGAGGGTTACGGTACTTGGTCTGTGTGTGTGTGTGTGTGTGTCTGTCTGTCTGTCTGTCTGTCAGCAGCTATTCTCGCACTACAGGGTTCAAGGCGACCTATGAGCGATACCAACGGCTTCAGAACTACGCGAGCCTGAAAAATAAAAAGGTGATTTTCCTGAAACGACTACGTTCAACGTGAAAACAAGCGAAAAAGCCAGTATGCATAATCGCATTGGGCTTACTGCGACCAGATCTGCTCGCTCTGTGTACCTTGCAGGCTGAAGAAGTCACAACTAATGGCGTGTATCGACTCCCGCATGCTATCTACTAGTGTAGCTAGCCCGTGTCAGACTCTCTGCGTCCTACTCGCGTGGAGACCACGAGTAAACACGTACTATATAGCCCAGCCCATCAATTAACAGTACCGCGCTTGCACAATGCGCCAAGGGTTTGCACTTCACTCATTGATGCTGTAAAAGTGCATAAGATGACCGTTTTGACACGAACCTCCCAATAAGGGACAACTTCCGAATAAGGGACAGCGGCCTTTGTACCAAGGTGTCCCTTATTAAGAGGTTCCACTGTAAATTTCCCCAAGCTTATGGAGTACAAGGGAAGGCGGTACTTTGACTTACTTTAACTTGTGTGTCGATCTAGGGGTTCCTAGCATTTTTGTTTGCTACAAGGACACGCTCTGATGTCTACCTTCCTTGAGATGTTAGCGTTAGTCTGCACGAAAAATTATACGAGGAAGCCCGGGGAAAGTGAAGCAGGTTTGGGGCTATAGCCTTATGTAGCTATATAGTCTTCTGGTGTAGTGGTATAGTAAGCAGTCTTTGTTGTTCAGTGTCCTCTGTGAAGAACACACTGGCTTTGTATAGCTTCAGCATAGATTGGCAAGGTGATACACCACTCATACATTCACACACTCAGACCAAGTGTGTAATCCTCGCTGTATATACATGTAAGCCGAGGGTTGAAAATGCACTTGTGATTTTGATGCAGTACACCTGCTGGCTGCTACTAAGCCAGTGTGGTTGGCTGGAACAACTTGGAAAAGCTTTCCAGTCGCAGGACAGGCACATTACAGTGGAATCCTCTGAACAAGGGACGTTATGGGGCCAACGATTTTGTCCCTTGTATATAGAGAGGTTGTCCCTATCTCGGACGTCAAATAAAACAGTATAGTATTAGCATGGGGTTGAAGCAAGTGTCCTTTAAGAGAGGTCATCCCTATCTCGGAGGGTCCCTTATCGGAGGTTGTATTCCGGGACACTAGTTTGTTATGAACTATGAACCCAGTTAATGCAGTATGATGATGATGATTTATACTTGACACCCCACAGCTTCATCTTGCAGAAGAGGAATTCTCCAAAGTTTTTGGGATGAGCATCCATGATTATCGGTGTCTCCCTCGGTGGAAGAAGGTTGTTTTGAAGAAGAAAGTGGACCTTTTCTAAATGGAATCAGATGCATCTACCTTGTATTGTGCATGTATATTTTGCTCATGGACACACAATATAGGCTGTAGGTTTGAAGCCAGTGATGATAATTTTTAATGCAAAATATTATTCAAGTTAAAAATATGGCGGTTCGAATGTATCGAACCTCCTCGAACCTTCTTGAACCACTTTAGTGCGGAGAAAACAAAGTGTGTAGGGATCATTCACATGAGTTCTGGGCGGTTCTACTGTACGGAACCTTCTTCTATACCAGGGTTCATGCCAAAGAAGAGTGAGCTATATATGGTATATAAGCTGGTCTGCTTGTTGCAATGCATAAGCTACTGACACCTGGAGTTGTAAAGTAAAGCTTTCGATGTAAAGTTAGGTGGTCGAAAGGGTAATGCATGGGAATAATAGCAGGCAGCGGCAGCATCGAGGGGTCCGACACAGGCCGTTATGACATACGACATTTCTAAAATTCTTGATTTCTTATAATATATATACTGATTTCCAGATTTACACGTGATTTCAACTAATATTTTCAGATTTCTGTGAGTTCAAGATTTCACGTGATTTCTACTGATTTCGTTTCTCTAGATTTCTATGGATTTCTAAACTGATTTCTATTGATTAATTCTCGGTCTCTCAACTTTACACTCCCTCAAGAAAAGTTCCCTTCCTGGCATGAACAGTATATAGTCATGCGCCACAGAACACTGAGGCCTACCGCCTGAAATCTAGGATATAGCCGGCTACAGAAACAGCCAGCAAGAAACAATATCACTTCTGTGCCTGTATTGTACAAAGTGGTGTGGTCCTGTTCTCAAGCATAGGTTCAAGTCCAGGTCGGTAGGAGTCCCAAGGGAATTTCTACACAGTTTATTTTGCCCTCCTATTTCCGGCTGCTCTCCTGGCATTTCCACCTGAGCAAACGCTGAAACCTATGCCAAGGCCATTTCCACCACCCCAGCCTTGGTTCACGTGACGCATGCATATACTTGCGAGGCTTATCAGTCGTGTTATTACAGTGACTGCCGTCTAGCTGTATGTCGTCGCCGACGGATCAAAGCGACGCTCTTGGCGACTATCCCGAGCTGAGAAAGCATGTCCTGAAAAATGTACTGCACACCCGTACCATCGGTGCCGGGACCTACGGCATAGTGGAGGAGGTCGTCATTCCTTCGTCGGGAACCATCTGCGCGGCCAAAAAGATACACGCCTTCAACATCCAAGACAGAGGTCTAATGGTCAGGGAGTTCGCAAAGGAGTGCCAACTGATGAGCAGCCTACTACACCCAAACGTCGTCCAGTTCTTCGGCATTTACTATTTTCCAAGCGATCCACTACCCTCGCTGGTAATGGAGAGAATGTTAACGAGCCTTCACGATTTATTGGATCCGAAAAAGCGTGGCACAACGGAAAAATCATTATTCTCGCTGGATCTAAAGTTCTCCATATTGCACGATGTGGCAAGCGGTCTAGCCTACCTCCACGACCAATCGCCGCCAATCGTCCACCGAAACCTGTCAGCCAAAAATGTTCTTCTCAATTCAGGGATGGTAGCAAAGGTTGCTGATCTGGCCGAAGCTCGTAGGGTGTCCAATACGAATATTGCCACCCTCATGACAAAGTGCCATGGAGCGCTCTATTACTTGCCACCCGAGGCACGTACTGAGCGACCAGAATATGATGGAACAATCGACACATTTTCCTTTGGGGTCATTGCCATCTTCACAATCAGCGAGAACTTTCCCTGTGATGTTCTTGAGCCCAACTACACGGACGAGGCGAGCGGGCTCTTAGTGCCTCGCACTGAAGTAGAACGACGTATCAAGTATTTGAAAAATGTGGAAGTCAAGCTTGGTGGGCGTCACCCTCATCTCCTTGAACTGATCAGAGTTTGTCTGCACAATCACCCACCTAAGAGGCCAAACATGAAAACGGTGCTGGATCAGCTAAAAAAAGCAGGGGGTGGCGGTGCTAGGCCGGATGAAGAGAATGTGAGAATACAAGTACAATGTGTATGCAACTCCATTTTACCTTACCCGAATTTCACTCATGAGCAGGTTTTAATCAAAGCTCTTAGACGTCAGGTTGAAGAGCTACAATCAAATATTGAGGTGCGTCGTGTATAAGAGGTTCTGTGCCATTGACTGCTGATGTTAGTTCTTTATTCTTTATCAGGCAAAGGATGGGCAACTGTCGAAATCTCAACAGCAACTGCAAGATAAGGTGAAAATTGTTACACTCTCACATGTACGTACAGCTAGACTTTTCCAGCCTGCTAAATACAGCTTTTAGCCATCACTATGTGGTCTTCTCAAATTGTACAGCCGTGCAATGACTATCTGGTGAACCATCAGAGCACTGTAGAATGAGAGTCAGAGGAGGGAGGACGCAATCACGTGCGATAACATTAGGTTTACAGCTATGTCCGAAGTATGGAGATTGCCATAGAAAAGCTAAAGATCGGTTTGTAGGAGCGCTTCCAATGGCAAAGGTTCACATCATAATCGAACAGCGTATTTTGCATAGCTTGAGTGTGAGTGGCTCTTGGACCAATTAGTACTCTCAGCAACCTAGTGCATATGAGGTTCACAACACTAAGCCGGGGGATGATTAGCATCTTTAATTGCTCCATAGTAGACTAGAGACAAAGCCAAAGCCCACGATCGGGTTTTGACCTACTGAGAAAAGCTAATAGTTTCTAATTAGTGCGCTCCTCCAACGAAAGAATGCAAGTATTAACACGTGCAATAAACATTTGTGGTGGGATGCTCTAACCACTTTTCAGGAATGTGAGTGGAAGGAAAACAAAGCTAAGCTGACAAAGGAAATTGCAGAACTAAGGAAAGAAGTAAGCTGACAATTGAGCGATTTCTTTTGGTTCTTTTGTCTCACCTATAATAATTATGATGAGAGTATATATGCAACGTGGAGTTTTACTTTTTCTTTAGCATTGTGATAGTATGCTTTAACCTTTTCAGGAACTTGAGTGGAAGGAAAATAACGCTAAGCTGACCAAGGAAATTGAGGACCTAAGGAAAAATGTAAGTTGTGCACGGCACTCTATGCAAGCAAATTACCAGTGCCTTCACGAGATTTTACTTTATTGAATTGTTTTGAAACTAGTATGATAAGTAGTACAGCTTCGATTCTCAGAATCATTAGCCATCACTGAAGTCTTTTGACTTCACCTGGACCCTGGGAAACTTGCAATAACCTAATTCAAACACTAACTGGGTTCACTCTAATGGTAGGTCCCATGTGACAGAAGTAAAGTACATGGTACTTGTATAAACAGTTTACACAATGACTTCCTGGGTCCAGGGAAAAGAGAACACATTAGCCTAAGGATATATAGCAAGGGAACTCTGACCAAAGTGTTAAGCCATTCTTAGGTTAAAAACTTTTTTGGGTGCACTACGCAAGACCCTTCATAAGTTTCTTCTGACCACCAATCAAAACCCTACATTCAGTGTTTTTTCAATTTACATAGGCGACTGAGGCCAAGGGCGAGCCAGAGCAACAACAGGTTGATTGACATTCTTGCATGCTCTTAGATGAGCAATAAGCTTGTGATAACTGTAGGAGCAGCTGTTGAAAGAACAAAATGAGGAGATGCCAAGAAGGAGCTGTCAAGTTAGTACTAACCATAATTTGTGAATTTGTATAGTTTCGAAGTATGGTGGTTTGTACAGACATACTAGAGCATGGTACAAATTACTTGCACACAAATCATCTGGAATGGGCACGATGCAGAGCATAACCACACTTCAGAGGCTATTTTTAACGCATGCACAGCTAAGGTTATTGTTGTGTCTGTCTGTCTGTCTGTTACCACGCTTTCTGCCACCAAGAGCTAGAAATCGGCCAAAGAGCGATAGCAACTGGTTTTTTAACAGGTGACTTTGTACTGCCTTCAAATGCTATGGCATGAAAAGTGAACAAGCCAAAGTGCAAATCACCACTGGCTTACCTCGACCTTATTCCGCCTGTTTGCATTCTGAAAGAAGTTACCACGGAGGGCGAGTGTCGAGTCTCATGATGCCTAAAACACTATCTAACCTAGGTCAGACTCTCAGAGAGTTATCTAGAGACCACAACACGAGTAACTACTGACAGCGTGGCTTCTGATAATAAGTGCTGCTTGTTTACTGTACTATTTGAGCGCTGTTTCAACTCTGTGAGCTTACTAAAGCACAGTCCACATTGAAAAACATTGGCTTTGCTCCTGAATGCAAGTGTTTCTGGAATGCAAGTGTTTCTTTTTCTGTGGCTACATCTTCCTGAAAAGATTATAGCCACAGAAAAAGAAGATGTCTAGAGGTATGTATACAAGGGGTTGCTACTTGATGCTAGACTCACGAAAAGCATAAACGTGTGACTCATGTGATGCAACAGTACAGACGGTGGCTGTATACTTACACTCTATTGCTTAATGCAAATTTTTCTACTGCACAAGCCCTTTTATAGACACTCAGGGACGTTAAGGCGCGTCCCGAAATATTTCTACGCGCACTTTACGCACAACGTTACGTATACCGTAATACTCTAATTTTGCGTACTGTACGTAGAAATTTTAAAACGTAATGCGCGCGCGCCGGCGCTTACACGTACGTGTGAGGGTCGATCGATCGGGTGTGAGCGCACAACGTCGAGAGTTAACGGACCTGTGTACATGTACCTAAAACTATGCCTAATGTTTTTTCTAGTGTTATGAATATAGAAAAAGCGCAGACTGACGTATCTCTAGCTCTGTCATGTCCAGCTTGTTGATTTTAACCGCCGCGCGCACTATGGCTGGAGGGCGCATGCGCACAATTTCTCACCTTTGACCTCAGATTCGTTCTAGAGACGCAGCAATCGCGCTGTAACCGATTAACTAAAACCGGGCAACGGTAAGTGGAGAGCAGTGAAGCAGCTATAGCTCTGCCTTCGTAAGACAGCTGACGGATACTCTTCACCTACTCGGATTGGGAACGGTCGGCCTCTTACATTTAGCGGAGGTATGAGTCCGTTGCCACGCCATAATTGTTAGCCGGTAACCTGAAAACCATCATAAGACTGCTACGGGAAGGTTTCGTAAGTTCCCATTCAAAACATAATGACTTCGCTACTTGTGTTTTACTGTTGTGGACATAAGTGAAATATTCCTTCGTTGGCTAGTTTCCTTACCGGTTGCTAGTCTAAACACAAATGACGTAAATACAGACGGTACACGCCCACTATGGATCACGTTACCTTGTTTGTGGGTGTGGTCGATGTTTGTTGTTGTTGTTTACAAACACTTGTTCAGGTTTGATGTGTGTAACCCCTTTAGTTTTGGAGATACAGCATTTGGGTGTTTCCAGTGCTGGGACGTGCCTTAATGCCCCTGAGCAGCACTTATAATTAACCCTTGGCGCTCATGCGCAGCGAGGGTTACTGTACTTGGTTCGTTAGTTTGTGTGTCACAACCCGTCCGTCCGCTGGTCCGTCTGTCTGTTACCACGTTTTCTGCCACCACGTGCAACGAGACCGATACTAAAAGCTTCAACGCTACACTGGCTTTGTTTTTGGCGAATTTCTTAAGAGTACTGCGTTCAAAAGTTTATGGCTTAACTGTGGTGTTATCATGTATACGGTAGTTATATAATATTTATATTGTTTTGAACACATGTAACGCCACCGCCTGGCACCTGACTGCGCTAGACTGGAACTCCTTTAGACGATGACATTACAAGAAGAGAAAGAGACACGTATAGACAGATGACTTAATGAAATTCTGGCAAACAATAAAAGAATGCACGGTTTTATACACAACAACAGTGAAGTAGTATCCTGTAATGATGCTCATGAGCTACAATTCCCGCCCCTCAAAGGCATCTCGCCCCGAGGAGGCACATACACTAAAATGGCTAACTAAGGGATGACCTCGTCGTCCAGTTTCCAGGTGACTTGCTTCTTCATCGATCGGGTGTTGGGGCCTCTCCTTGGAGGTTCCTGAGGTGGAACCACAGCAGGAACTAGGCTGTCTAGCTTTGTTCTTTTTCTTCTTGCCCAACCAACAATCATTCGGTCGTTCCGGGTAGCACTTACGCAGACCGTCAATAGCCACAAATATAGTTTGTTCACTAATTAGTTGAACCTCGGCATTAGTCGGCGTGATGTTGACCACACGGTAAGGTACGTGATAAGGTCGCGGTCCTTCGCAACTGTTTCACTAGGCATGAAAACCATGACTCGATCACCAACTTGAACTTCAGATTCGTAGATTGTCGATCATAAAATCTTCTCTGCTTTTCCTGTGCCTTCTGGATACTCTCCAGAGCTAACTCGCGTGTCTTTATCGAAGTCGATAACAGTTCAGTTCGGTAGTCTTCTGCGTCCACAGGGTATGTAGTAGGTGACTGTCCCGGTAGAGAGGCAGTTGGTAGTAGTGGATCATGTCAGAAGAACGGACTCTCCCTCGTTGACTCCTACACTATAGACCGGTAAGCGAACAGTAGAAGGGGTTGTCTCTTGTCCCCAATAGGGTAGAATTGAATTTCTCTACCAGTCCATCCATTTCAGGGTGGTATCCACTAGTGCTAATTTTCTTCATCTCCAGAAGTGAACACAGTTCTAGAATTAGGTCAGAGAGGAAGGACCCCTATCTGACAACAGTTCCTCGGGAACTCCATTACGACAGATAATATGCGCAATCAACAGAGTAGCAATGGTAGTAGCCTTTTGATCAGGGGTTGGGAACGCTTCAACCCACTTCGTAAGATAAACCATGAATACGACAACATATTTGTTACACTCGAGGTGAGAGGTAACTGCAGAACGTCAACAGCTACTCGATGAAAGGGTCCTTTCACAGGGATCGGCATCATTGGAATGACCAGGTCCTTGCCTTGTAACACAGCTGAGGCAACTACGACAGAACTTCCACATATCTCGTCTTCGGCCGTACCACCAATAGTTCCGGCAATACACTTTCTTCTCGGAAAAGTGGCCGCCAAAACAACAAGCATGGGCTTCAGTAAGAAGCTGGGAACGTAGCTTCGTTGGGACCACAATACACCACCGGCCAGGTTGATTAGGATTCTCGTGGTGTTAGACTATACACCATCTATCATTTCATAGTGCTGGCTTTCCAGCAAAATCTTTTGAGCCACCTTATGGTCCTCCGGAAGGAGACCACGGCTGTGATATTGCATATACGGTCACAGATCAATATCTTTCATCTGCAACTGGTGAATATATTCACATATTTTCAAACCATCATCATGATAAACAGCACTTTCATTTTCATCTTCATTTACATCAACGACCAAAACACAGAATAATTCACCCTCAACATCCTTACTTCTGCCACTCCAACAACGGCACTGACTGTCACCAGTAGTATCAATCAAACCACTGCAGCTACAATGAAAAGCACTAAAGTGTAAACCCTTGGCGAACTGCGCGTGTGCGATACTGCTTGTTGATGGGCTGGGCTATTGCCTATTATTATGCGTTTACTCGTGGTCTCCCGCTAGTAGCTCGCGGAGAGTCTGACACGGGCTAGCTACAGTA
Source organism: Geodia barretti (assembly GCA_030341885.1). Classification (NCBI taxonomy): domain Eukaryota; kingdom Metazoa; phylum Porifera; class Demospongiae; order Tetractinellida; family Geodiidae; genus Geodia; species Geodia barretti. The sequence continues at coordinate 12,071 of CASHTH010001237.1, read as the reverse complement.
GTAGATAGCATGCGGGAGTCGATACACGCCCTTCGTTGTGACTTCTTGTGCCTTCAAGATACACAGAGCAAGCGGGCCCAGTCGAGGTAAGCCTGTGCTAAATATAAGCGCATGCGCATTTTCCGCAGCGATAAAAATGGGCGACTACGCATTAGCCGCAGAATGCCGGAAGCGCTCTAGCTTTGCAACGGAGCATTTTCAGAGAAAACCCCACAAATTTTCTGACCTTCATCGCCCGTTGGGTAGATGGTATCGTTTATGGGACGAACAGACATTCGAGAGGTGAGATGTAGAGTAACAGACACACGGACAGACAGACCCAACTACAGTAACCCTCGGTCCCATGGCACTCAACAAGGGAGAGGACTGGAGAGCCACACGTTCACCATTTTCCCCCACACAGTAACGTTCATTTCTGTGCTAAATATAAGCGCATGCGCATTATCCGCAGCGATAAAAATGGCGACTACCGGCATGCCATACATACAATGCTGGAAGCGCTCTAGCTTTGCAACGGAGCATTTTCAGAGAAAACCCCACAAATTTTCTGACCTTCGTCGCCCGTTGGGTAGATGGTATCGTTTCTGGGACGAACAGACGTTCGAGAAGTGAGATGTAGAGTAACAGACAGACACACACACACACACACAGACAGACCCAACTACTGTAACCCTCGCTGCGCATGCGCGACGAGGGTTAACAACAGCCATCAGGCACAACAGAACCAGTGTTACAACCACAGCCATTATAAATGCCACATCCAAGACAGACAGTATCATCAGAGCTACTACCGTCACGACCATCATCGCCAGGGTTACACTCACAACGACCACAACGATAATCACAACTACGAGAAACAGAGTTAGACCCACGATCGCCATCACAACACCAAACATCATCTTCAGATTTGGATTCAGAAATAGGGTTATGCGACAAAGCGTCAGCATTTGAGTTTAGCTTGCCAGCTCTGTGCTTCTGCGTTAGATTAAGGTCCTGTAGAGTTTTAATGCCCATCGTGCTATCTTCCCAGACGGCCAAGCCGTACCTAACACAGAAACGCAAGCTAAGTGGTCGGTAAAAACTGTTGTATGATGCCCTAAATGATCTGTATGGGCAGAAATAACGTGCTGCCCACACTGCGGCTAAGGTATCTAATTCAGTTATACCATAGTTTCGCTCACTACTGTCAAGCAAACATGAGGCATAGGCAATAGGGTGGAGCTGTTCGTCATCTTGTGTCTGGAAAGGTACTGCTCCAAGACTCACACCACTCACGTCTGTCTCTAGGATAAACTCAACGCCAAGGCCAAACCTAGGGTAGGCCAAAACTGGAGCACTAACTAATAGCTCTTTCAATTTGTCAAATGCTGCTTGGCACTTAGCTGTCCACTCAAACTTAGTGTTCTTTTACGCCAGAGCACGCAGTGGGGATGCAATACACGCAAAATTAGCAACAAAACACCTGTAATAAGAGGCTAAACCAATAAATTGCCTCACACCAGTAACATCGTGAGGTACAGGGAAAGACTTCACTTACTCCGTCTTTGCTGGTCAGGCTTGATGCCCTCAGCACATACCACCATGGCCAAGGTACGGCACATCGTCACGAAGAAATAGGCATTTCTTAGGCTTCAGATGTAAACCAGCAGACCTGTGACACTCGAACACCTCTCTAAGCTGTTTTAGGTGTTCATCAAAGCTCTTAGAAGCTATCAGAATATCGTCAAGATACACAAAGACTCCGCTCCCTTCTAGCCCCGCTAGAACGACCTGCATAACCCTCTGAAACGTAGCCAGCGTATTACACAGTCCAAAAGGCATTCGAACAAACTCATATAGGCCATTATAATATGTTGTAAATGCTTACTTCACACAGGCATCATTATCAAGCTTCAATTTGCCAATAGCCTGAGGAGGTAAAGAATTTAGTACCACTCAACGTGTCTAAAATATCATCTACACATGGCAAGGGAAAACATCGTTTCTCGTGATGGAATTAAGCTTGCAGTAATCTACACAGAAACGCAGGCTACCACCCCTTTTAGGTGCCAGAACCACTGGGCTGGCCCAGGGACACCGTGATGGTTGCACTATCCCTTGATGCTGCATCTGATCAACCATTTGTCTGATTGTGTCCCTACACACTATCGCAGTACGATGAGGCTGCTGCTTAATAGGTATATGCTCCCCAGTATCTATAGAGTGACGAACAATACCCGTACACCCTAGCTCCTGGTCAGTAAGAGAAAAGACATCAGAGTATTCATACTGCATTTGGTTAGGGCTCAAATTGCGTGTGGATATCCCTAGCACTTCTCTCCTAACACTTTTGAAGATGCAATCAGTTGGCTCTAACCACAGAAATACCTAGGGCCGGTAAGACATTGGACCCCAACAAACAGTCTTGCTCACTATTATTAACAGGCACAGAGGTCACCTTCCCATCCACACTAAGGGTAAGTGGGACTTGTGCGGTAATTAACCCTCGGCGCGTATGAGCAGCAAGGGTTACAGTAGTTGGGTTTGTCTGCCTGTCTGTCTGTTACTCAACGTCTCACTTCTCGAATGTTTTTTCGTCTCACAAACGATACTACCTACTTAACGGGTAATGAAGGTCAGAACATTTGTGCGGTTTTCTCTGAAAATGCTTCGTTGCAAAGCTAGAGCGCTCCCAGCATTGTACGGCTAATGCATAGTCGGCCATTTTATCGCTGCGGAAAATGCGCATGCACTTATATTTAGCACAGGCTAGCTTACCTCGACCGGGTCCGCTTGCTCTGTTTAACAAGAAGTCACAACGAATGGCGTGTACCGACTCTCGCATGCTGTAGCTAGCCCATGTCAGACTCTCTGCAAGCTACTAGCGGGAGACGACGAGTAAACGCATACTAATACAATTAGCAATACCGCGCATGCGCAGTTCACCGAGGGTTTGCACTTTAGTGCTTTTCATTAGTTCAGAACCACAAGTGCTGCGCTCCTGGTAGCCTTTATAAGCTCGTGATGCCAGAGAGAGAAGTTGCGGTATGCGGTATGCTTTTCATTTGGATAGGGTTTCCACCTTTCTCTTTGAACTTAGTACAGGGCTCTTGAAACCTAGGTGGAGTTTCACCTGAACTTCTCATAATATGGGCAAACACCTTGTGGAGAAATGCAAGAGAAATGAAAAGCACTAAAGTGCAAACCCTCGGCGAAGTAGCTCGTAGAGAGCCTGACACAGGCTATAGCTACAGTAGTAGATAGCACGCGAGAGTCGATACACGCCATTCGTTGTGACTTCTTGTGCCTTCAAGATAGACAGAGCAAGCGGACCCGGTAGAGGTAAGCCTGTGCTAAATATAAGCGCATGCGCATTATCCACCAGCGATAAAATTGCGACTACCGGCATTAGCCATACAATGCTGGAAGCGCTCTAGCTTTGCAACGGAGTATTTTCAGAGAAAACCCCACAAACTTTCTGACCTTCATTGCCCGTTGAGTAGGTCGTATCATTTGTGAGACGAACAAACACTCGAGAAGTGAGATGTAGAGTAACAGACAGACAGACAGACACGCAAACCCAACTACAGTAACCCTCGCTGTGCATGCACGCCGAGGGTTAATAATGGTTGACTGTGAACCTGTGTCAACAAGGTCAGACACAACTAATCCCCCCACTGATCATGACACACTAGCAGATAGGCTGAACCCACAGCACCAGTTACTACATTCACACTCTTGGTAGGCTCATCTGCTAACTGCTGTTCTTTGTCTAACTTGCGCCGAGTCAACTCCTGTTCTAGCTCCTTATCGCTACAGTCCGCAACACTACGCACCTGCAGGGAGTCCTTAGGTTTAGCAGTTGTCCCAGGATCTTGTCTACCTGGAGACACAGCACCTTGTCTCCTGTTCTGACCACAGTTACGGGCAATGTGACCATATTGACCACATGCTCTACACTGGATATAATGCTGCTGATGCTGCCCCTGCCTATTAGCTGACTTGCCGCTAGTTGGCTTGCTATCAGAGTATTCACTAGGTACCTTCGAGCGACTATCACTCCCTTTTCCACGAATAGTCTCACTATCTGCCTTCTTAGTCTTGTCCTTTCCCCTACGCTCATCAGCAATGTCATTATACTGCTGCTCACGACACTCCATGGTACATGCGCGACTGAACAACTCATCAAAGCTCTCATCAGTCTTGGGAGCACCTAACTTTATCTGCCATTTGGGGAGGAGTGCTTGAAATCAAGGTCCTTTCCTACCAGAGTTGGGAAAGCTCTCTTAGTTACCTTCTGAAGCTGTAACTCCATAATTGCTCTACAGATTGGGTTTTCTAGACAAAACTGATGGAATTCCATCCCTCTGAGTTCCTCTATATCTACAAGTTTGAACTTAGACCTGAGAACACTCACACTAGCACTGTAACTATAGCCTTGACATCTTCAGGCAACAGCCAATAGGTTTGAAAAGAAGTCTTACTAAGCCTAATTTTGAGATGATAACGGCGGAGATCCTCCGACCATTCTTCAAACTGCTCTATCCATCTCTCAAACCCATCCTCTAGGGACTGCTCACCCTCGCCACTGTAAGTAGGAACAGGAGGAAGGCTCTCGGCCGAGATGGCCCTAGTCTGTGCAGCAACCATAGCTGTCTGTGTCTGAACCACTTGGGTCAACTGTTGGATAAGCTCCGGACTTCTTCCAGCTGCCTCAGCCCCTCCAGGTCGAGTCGCAGTCGGAGGCCGTCAACTTTGGTCCTCGTCCTCTCTTCAGACTCTTGCAGCTATCGCCGTAGCTCCTCGTTCTCCCTAGCCAGTCCATCCAGCTGTCTCTCCGCCTCCTGCACCTTGCTCCTCTGTTCCTCGCCCTCTTCTTTCGCTGTCTTGGACATCCGCTGAGCTTGCCGTAGTTGTTCCGCCAGGCCAGCCCACTCCTCTGCCGCAGTCTGCTCCGCCTGCTCCAACTGCCTGGTAAGGTCAGTTCGCACGACTTAACGAAATTGTGGCCAACGATACAAGAATGCACGGATTTATACACAATAACAGTGAAGTCGTATCCTGTAATGATGCGCATGCGCTACACACAGGATTTCGCCATTATTTATGCCATATCCATACCTGGCATCCTTTCAGAAGCCGCAAGTGGCACACTGGTGTTTTTTGGGGTGAACCAAGCCAACATGTAGGACGTGTATGCAGATGCACAATATTGTCTGGGTGGCTGTGAATGCAGAGCATTGGACCAGTAAATTATGTCACTACCAGTTGCTTATTATCTCACCTGGGAGCAAAACATTTCTGTTCATAATTGGTGTAAATGATCAGGCAACATCCGACCAGCGGGATATAGTAAGGAATTTGGGGTCGGTGGGCGGGACATCAACTAGATTGGTCAATACTGTGACTTTCCTGACCAGACAGGAATGGTTGACATACCGCATTGTAACTATGTATCCATATGAATAAGGAACTGACTGCCTTATTGGCAAGTTAGAGCAAGCCTAACCTACTTGTCTGAACGGAAGTTATGTCTAGTAATGGCGTAACTAAAATTTCTTACATGCTGCCTATCCTCATGACAGCGAAAGAACCCTCGTCCATTTGATGGCATTCGCTGCACTCTACGGTGCCTGACCGAGGCTGTACCGCTTTCCAATCTCCGTGGTTCTGTGGATGCAAGTTTTAAATAGGCTAGAATAGCTCTTGCAGATACAGTCATTATGTGCTCTCTCCCGCTCACCAAAAATGCCTTGCATTCGCCTACTAATAAATTGGTACAAGTGAAATTCTTAATAACTACGCCTAGACATACGTACCACACACATCCTGTTAGCAGAATGTCTGCACAGATATATCATTTCACAGCGGTGTGCCAGTTTTCAAGGCAAAATTGAAACATTGTCTTGTGTATTGTCAATCTTGTGTGTACACACAATGAGTGTAAGTAACAGAGTTCTGTATACTATGCACAGGTTGAAGGATCTAGTCCGTCATTGTGGGAACTATTGGAACGATTGGCTAGTGTAGAAAAAAAGTTCTACGTGATTGGACTGGGTCTTGGGGTCAAGGAAAATGTACTTGAAACAATTGAGGAATCCAAAGAAGCTTGTCTTCGGAAGGTGCTCCGTGAATGTCTAAAGCAAGTGAAGCTTACATGGAAAGATGTAATTGATGTTCTCTCATCTGACGCAGTTAAAGCGTCCACACTAGCTGAGAAGCTGCGTAAAGAGTTTTGTTCCTCTGCTGCTGCACCAGGTTTGCATAAGCTACTATAAACAAATTCCATATGGGGCAATTAGTGCTTTTGCACACATAAACTCATTAATCTCATTAATCCTCGGTGCACATGCGCAGCGAGGGTTACAGTAGTTGGTTTGTCTGTGTGTGTGTTTGGTATGGGTTAAGAAGAGAAAGGAGGGAGAGAGTTGTGGGGAACGAGGTGTAGTGACAGAGACTGGGGGGACTTGTCGGCGTCATCAAAGCACCGGACCACCAGACATACACTCAGGCTGTGCATGGAGTTACAAACCACAGTGTGCTTCCACATATTATTACTAGGAATGCGCACGCGCATATTTTGCCTCGCTGCCTGCCAGCCAATGCGTAAACAGTCCGACTGAGGCCGCTCGTGTGCGCGCTCTACTGACTGCGCGCGAAGCAAGACTTCATACGAATCTGCGCGCACGGCGGAAGCTACATTTGTTACGAATGACGGTAGTTGACATTCCTAAGCGTGACTAATTGACATTCCTACGCGTGACTAATTGACGTTCCCTAAGCATGACTAATTGACATTCCCTAAGCGTGACTAATTGACATTCTTAAGCGTGGCCGACACATACGTACGTACGTACGTACGCATATCGCGAGAATACAACCCGGAGTAGTTGCCTCGCGCATTTGGTACATGTGCCAACTACCTATCCCCAAACCTAACAGCTGTCTCTCTGTCTGTCATCTGTCTAATGCACCAGTCACCAGGGGAGCTTCATCGTGTAGGTCACAGGTTTCGGTCCCTTTAATCTCCCGACCTGTGCCTCACTACCACTGGGGCGGGACCACTCCCACGTAATGGAGTCTGGTATCCGCAGTTCTGTCAGTTTGTCTTGCTAAGCTATTAGTTTGTCATGCTATAGTTTAGTTTGTCCTTTTTTCTAAGTCATATTTTTGGTTGAGACGGTAGAAGAAGGTAGTATGCATGCACAGGAAGTTTACCTACCCCGTTACTGCCTTATTGTGACAAGATTAGACAAAATACACATATATACCTGCCTTGGATCACACCTGCTGCCATCTTCTTACAACCACCACACAGGAGTACCAATAATTGCATGCACGGCGAGTACCAATAATTGTGTGGGCGGCTGAGCATCCGCGTGGTTTTTACTACAATTAGCAAAGGGGACTTTTTACCCTCTGTGTGTGTGTGTGTCGACGCTTATTCTGGCACTACAGGCTACGAGGCGGTTTAGTGATACCAGCAGCTTCAGCCTGAAAAATAAAAGGGTGATTTTCCTGAAACAATTGCGTTCGAGAGATATGCCGTGAAAACAAGCGAAAATGCCAATATCTATATTAGCACTGGGCTTACCGCGACCTGATCCGCTCGCTCCTGTCTACCTTTGGGGCTCAGGAAGTCACAACGAATGGCATGTATCGACTCCTATCTACTGTATACGAATGACTCCCGCATGCTATCTACTACTGTAACTAGCCCGTGTCAGACTCTCCTCGAGCTACTAGTGGGAGACCACGAGTAAATGCATACAAATAGCCCAGCCCATCAATTAGCAGTATCATGCATGGGCAGTTCGCCGAGGGTTTGCACTTTAGTGCTTTTCACTGATGATTTTCCATTCAGATTCATCAAGCAGTGTTAAAGCACCAACAAAACCTGGAGGTAATCACTAACTACAGTAGTACTTAGTATATCTCTTTCAGTCACAGATTCGGCTTCTGCGATCGATCAGCATTTTTCGGCCAGCTCTCCTGAGCCCATGCGTTATTCTGCACAAATCGACACACCCACTTTCCTAATTTCATGCAGCGCGATCTCTCTCCCGGTCATTTTACCAGACCTATATACGCACAGCCTCTGACAGCCTGCTGAGACATTTATGACATGTGTCACTCAATCCGGACCTTTTTGCTTGTTTTTTACTGAAAGGGTAGATGAAAGGAACATCAAAGCTCCAACCGACACATCCAAGTGCCGACCGACCACTTCTGAGGATGCATGGGTGGTTTTTATGACATAATGCCGCCATGCCGCACGCCTACCGGGTCAAAATTCACAATTGTGCGAGTTTTGTTTTGATGTTTCTAGATGTGTGTAAATTTACATTTTGTGAACGAAAGGGTTATTAAAGGGATGACACAGGTCATCCTGCATTATGCCCTTACAATTCAGATTTGTATGTTTCACTTTCAGTTTGAATCAGATCTGACTTCTGACATATGAGTCTGATCCGTATGGTCAAAAAGAGCATGTACCTAAGAAATTGCATTAATCGGTACTTGATTTATTCAAGAAAGTCAGTTTTCAAAATTCTTGTTGTTGTTGTTGTCGTTCAATTTCAATAAGCATATCTCTAAAACCAGGTAAATGAAACTCTGCACAGAGATTGGAATCCGTGACAGGTCGTGCAAGAGCATTTTAATTTGTTTGTAAACAATGTTGTTTACATTTAAACACAACAAAAATTAAAAAAAATATCCCCGGGCCATACATTATGATAGAGACCAATAAAGTGTGCTAACAAGGTAAAGCAAATACCTATATAGAGTGATATACGTAACTTTGCACACATATGCAACCCATCATTAGTATCAAAATGTAAACATTACAAGTTTGTAAACAACAACAAACAGCTTCAACCCATAAATGGTGTTTGTATATACCTATACCGACAGTGTAGGGCTTGTGTGGAGGAAAATTTACACGAGCAAGCAATGTCAGTTTGAAGATGTAACCATCATCTATTCTACTACTGCATCACATACACTAGGTCTTGTCTCCTTGCTTTTTGTGGCATCCCTATATTCTACACTTTTATTTACTTGTTGCCGAGCACGTTAGCGTGAGGCAACTACTCCGGGTTGTATTCGCGTACGTACGTACGTACGTGCCGTCTAAGAATGTCAATTAGTTACGCTTAGGAATGTCACTTCCGTCATTCGTAGGAAGTCTATCTTCCGCCGTGCGGGCAGATTCGAAGGAAGTCTGGCTTCGTGCGCAGTCAGTATAGCGCGCGCACGAGCGGCCTCAGTCGGAGTGTTTACGGCAGGCGCGAGGCAAAATATGCGCGTGCGCATTCCTAGTACTTGCTCGTTGAGTGTTTTCATGTCGCCGAAGGAGACTAAGACCGTACGGATGTTGCCGGGGAGACGTTGGAGATATAGTTCATGAAGGAGTTTCGCGTCGGCGTCCGCAGCCCCACCTCCCAGCAGTTGCTGCATGCGACGGAGAAGTGTCGTGGGTCCCAATTCGGTGGAGCTGAGTAACTGCTGGAGGCGCCGTTGTTCTGGGAGGGCGGTGCGGGTGATGATTGGCGTTTGAGCGTGTCGTACGGTGTCGATGCGGAGGATGAGGTCCAGGACCTGGGTCGCAAATTCGGGCAAGAGAGACCAGGTATATACTCATACTCGGTTATCTGTGAAGTTATGCTGCGGGTGGAGAACTGAGCCTAAACTTGCACGAACCACAGATCCAGGTCGGACAGCCGAAAGGGGGGTATTTTGAGATTTAGGGCGGCCACGGTTCCTGCTTCGCGTTCGAGAGACATGTAGCTCACGTCGTTGGTCACCAATGTCGTGTTATATTTATTACGACGGCAATACACGTAGAGAGACACAACGTACACCAACCGAAAAATGAGCTCGACTGAAAATGCTGACAGTCTAGAGAGTTATATAACCAGTTAACCACATGGTCCGTTCGTCTGCACGGCAGCAGAAATCGATAATAATTAAAGTGCAAACCCTCGGCGAACTGCGCATGCGCGGTACTTATAGCGGTCTCCCGCGCCGCTAGTAGCTCGGGCTAGCTACAGTAGTAGATAGCATGCGGGAGTCGATACACGCCCTTTGTTGTGACTTCTTGTGTCTTCGAGATACACAGAGCAAGCGGACCCGGTCTAGGAACTTGAACGCGGAACTTTTACGAAAATCGCCGTTTTCAAAATGAAGCTAGTGTACCGTTGGTGTCGCTTAGTGTGCGTTTTTTAAGGTGGTGGACGTGTCGTAAGGTAAGAGGTGGTGCTTTTTGTGGAGACGTGGTACTTTTAGTGAGAGGTAGTGCGAGGATCTACGCGTGTGTACTGCACCAAGCACTGTAAACAACACGAGGCAGCTATCTACCCGTGGCACACAGTAACGCTGTGTAGCTCACCTTGTAAAGCATCGGTCATGCCCTGACCTGCTCAAAGTAAGTTAGTAGGAGTGGCTTGGCAACATCGCTGTATGCCGCGGGTAGCTGCCTCGTGTTTTCTTATCTGTACGCACATGCGCATTGCGTGGGTATACAAACGCACGTCGGTCCTTGCACTACCTCTCAACAAAAAGCACTACCTCTTAGTAAAAAAGTACCACGTCTTCCCAAAAAGCACCACACGTACACCACCTTCAAAAAAGGACACTACTTCTCAAACCACACCACATCTCCATCAAAAACGCCACACCACGAAACCTGCACACCCCTCCGTCATAAGTAACCACCTCTCACGTCACAAAGCCACCACGTCTTGATGAAAATAACCTCTTCCTATCCAGTTCGCTAATTTTGGCGGTGATCGCCTCCCATAGTAGCCAGGAGCAAGCTAGGTCTCCGAAGTCATGCGCCACTACCTGCAGTGCTAGAAGACCGAGTACCTGGTTTTTCGTGAGAAACAACCGCTCCAGAAGCCCCATTTTTCGTCCACACGCTTGGCGTCTTTTGCATTGAAGGCGTGGTTTCCATGGCTCTAAATGAGTTAAGCGCCAATTCTTGAGCAAGCCTCGGGCCCTCTAGTAGCGTCCTCGCTAGCGCTCGGACCAGAGGGCCCGCGGCTTTCTAAATCACGTAGTTTCCTCGCATCAGCGCCTAACTTATATTTAGGTGAGACAGACACGACAGTGAAATTATAATTCTATGCAGATATGGCTGAGCTTCAGCAGAGATACAACCTACGATCAGAGGACCTGGACGAACCATGTTCGTACCAGCACAGATTAGATATTGGCACATTTGTAAGCTGGAAGGTCGTGGGTCCTCGTCTTGGCAGGATTGAGCAAAAAGACATGGATGACATAAGCCTTGACATGTATAACGAACAAGAAAAGCGGCAGAATTTACTACAATTATGGGTGGAGAGGAACGGAAGTAATGCGACGTATAATGCAATCATCACTGTGATGTTGGAGGTGAAGAAGCGGAGTGAAACTGAGAAGGTCTGCAAGTTGCTTACTCCCAAGGGTAGGTGTAATTTCTCTAGTCAGGTAACAAAGTATGAAACTCTTTCTCTTACTAGGCTCGGTCAGCTCCAGTACTGGAAAACTTACTTGATTCTCATGTTGCCTATACTGTTGTGATACATGTGTGCATCTTTTTTCATTTGTGCAAGACCTGTTTAATTTTTTGTATTTACGTGTGGTACAGTTGCACAAGTGGTCGTAACTGTATGTACAGACAGAGCACATTCCAGTGTACATTCCATACACCACGTGCAGCACATTTGATACAAAAGGAGCAACTAGTAGTGTGTGCCAGTTTGAATTCCTTAGGTGTATTAAAATGACTGCTGCTGTTCCACATCATCAGTTGAAAACTGTTGCTACATAACTACCGCTCACAAAGGCAGCTACTATAGCAGACACTGACTTGAATATCACGTTGTCACCCCAGATGATTATGTAGGTTTACCGCACCGCCACAGGGCAAGCATCGCCCCATAAGTTCACGCGCTGTTACCCTGTACATAACTTCCGAAACAGGGAAGCATCCGAGTACCTATGTACGTCGTATATATGCTAACCACGCCCCCTCTCTGAGGCCCTACCTGCGCATGCGCAAGTATTTAATTTCAGATTCCTCAATGATTCGAAGAATCCGA
>CASHTH010001236.1:0-60524 GCA_030341885.1 Geodia barretti | reverse complement strand
ACCGTCCATGCTACGCGGACCGTTGACCGAACTGTAGTGATCGGTCGCAGCCCACAGGCCGCGCATCTGTTTGTTGGTTTGCGAGATTCGGGCCAGTGGAATGTTGTCGATACCCGGCAGGGTCAATCGTCCGCGGCGTGGTGTTGGCGACAGTATCTGTGACAACTCATCAGAAACGCCTCCGTCGCAGCCGCTCAGTAGGAAAAGGGATGGAATGAGGAGCATCATAACCAGGAATGTGCGCATCTTGTTGTCCCCTTGGCCCCCCGGCAGGCGATTGAATGCATGTCTCGTTTCCGGGGTCCACCACAACAGGGGAAACGCGCGGGTATACCCTTTCAATCTATTGCACGATTTGATCGAGGAAAAAGGTCTGGCGGGTTGGCCTGCCCAGGGCTTAACATGGCTTTGTATACCGGTGCTACGCAAGGGACATCCTGAGGCCTTGCGGCCGGCCTTGAAGGCACTGTCCCATAGTCCCTTTTCTGCGGAGGTACAAAACCATGGTGTCGATAGCATTAACTCTTTTGACTGTCGTTATGTTTGTTCTGAATGCGGGATCAGTTTGGGCGGACCCGCCTACTGACGCTCCAAGTCCGACAGACCTGCAAAGTGAGACTCAATGTAGATCTGCTGAATTGGCGGATGAGGAAGTGGACTGGGAAAAGCCCGTCACCGTGGCAACCGTCAAGGTTTATTGCCAGTTTCGTATCTTCTGTCCGGCAGAGCACCGATGCTGCAATGCCGGCCCCACATTTTGGTGCTGCCCGCTAACGGCTACATGCGATCCCAACATGGATGCCGATGATTGGACGGGATGCCACGGGGCGCAAGGCGTGAATCCACTATAGAGAGCGGCAGTTGGAGTCGGTTGTGACGTAAGGTGAAGAGCCAAGCTCACCACATTGCCTGGGTCGATTCCGGTTCAATCAACTGCCTGCTAAACAGGCGATCGCCACGCGGTGCGAAAGCCGCCAGCATTGTAGGTGATGTTGGGTTGATAGGCCCTGAGGTGTTTGTGCCAAGCCGACAGGTTATGGGCGTTGAAACAGGCTACCTCTCCAAAGAGATCATCGGAGCCAAGGCGGTTCTTACACATTCACATACCCCCTGCCAATCACGGTCGGACAGATGGCCGACAATCATATGATGGATAGCGGTGGGCAGCGTAGCGAAAAAGCAGCGAAAAACCGAGGAAACCCTCAAGCCAGCCTGCAACCAATCCTGCAATACATAATCCATGGAACCAAGCGCCGTGGTCCGACTCGTAATCAGGCCGACGACCACGTCAGGGCGGGAGGCATGGTAAAGCGAGGAAGAGACGACCACCGCCGGTCGGCGTTTGACACCCATCACACCAGGGAAGTCAAGTACCACCACGTCACCCGGATCAAACAATTTCCTCCTCCGGGTAGCGTGTCTCCGCGTATTGCATGGAGGCCATGGTCAGGTCTCCTTGATCCTGCTCGGTCCATGCGTCCTGGTGGTCTGGAATACCCATCTCGGATTGTGCCGATTTCTGTAAAATCATTTTTATATCCTGCCAATGAGTTCCTACGAAGCGAAGACTCGCCGGATCATCTAGTTTCAGCGGCACCTCGAACCTGTCCGAGGACTTCAAGTCGTCACACAGCTTCTTCATGGCGTCCTCGTCACTCTTTACAAATTCTTTGTATCTGGCTGCACACACTGGGCATAGGGCGAGAAATTGGGCTTCATGTTCTTTGGGAAGATACTCTCTTGAAAGAACCTCCACCGCTTCAAAGTAGTATTCGCCATCGCGCTTCCTGAACGGCATTTCCTTTTCGCAAATCTGACAGATCATCTGTTCAGCTTCATTCGTGTACTGGTTTTGCAGATAGGTATAGTGGTCACCTTCGCTCCCTGTGGTCCGAATGCTTCTTTCTAACGTTTCGTATTTTTTCTCAGGAGCAGCGTCGTATTGTCCGGCAAGTCGCTCCCTTCGGCGTTCGGGATTCGATGCCGGACTCGTCGGGAAACGGGCTTTTTGTCTGTTGCTGTCCTTCCATTTCCTGAAACCTGCTGGATCTTGACGCTTCAGTTCCAGCACCTCTTTCGCTTCCTGGGCTTCTTCGAGAGAAGAAAATCCTGTTGTCTTGGCAGCATCTTCCTGGTGTTGATAATCCTCTGTTTTCTGTTGCTGGTTCCTGCCGAACTCGATAGCCTCCAACCATTTCGCTCCGCTGTCGAACTGGAAGCCCCTTGGCAGCAACTCGACAGCGGCGTCGGAGGGTTTAACAAAGAGAAGCTTCTCTTCAGTATCTTGTTTTTGAGGAACCCAATTATGAGTCTTTAGTTTCCAGACAAGGGTGGAGCTAGCTGATTTAATCTCTTGTGATGCGTTGGAACGATAGCGAGCATACAAACATTTTTCAGGCGATTTGTTCATCGTGCCCCAGACAAGTTTAGATTTGCTCAAATTTGATTTGGCCAATAACACGTCCAACTTCGGAATGTCGTAGTCTTCATCTATCCTATTGAAGCTCTTATTCCCGTTATCACGTAACTTATCTCGTTCCCGGTGGTCCCAAGGAATCGGTTGCTGCTCAGGCTCCAGTTTCGTTTGCACCCCAACTTTTTTTGCAAACGCAATAAGCCTTTCCACCTCTATGCCGGACTCTCTATACTTCAGAGAGAGAGTCACTTTCCGGCCTGCATCGTCACCAAGTGCCTCATGGTAGGCACTCAGTCCGGTCTCAAGATAAGGGGAATCCAGAAAGACTCTTCTCGGCTTCCCCCATTTCTCGTTTGCCAAGTGGAAGATGTAGTATTCGCTGAACAAACCTGCCTGCGCCGGCTCCTTTTCCACAAGCGCAACGAATCTCTTCATATCTTGCTCGCGAGGTTTAATGGAACCTTTCGAGTATCGCCGCTTCAGAATCGTTTCAACCCGTTCGACTTCACCAACCTCGCGAACCCCAATGTCTTCAAGAAGCCTACGGGCTTTTCCCTGTTCCTGCACATTTTTCCCAGACGAACAGACGCCTTTGGCGACGCGAGGAAAGTTTTCATCGCGTTCCACACCATCGCTTGGGAAGTAGCTCTCACTTCCGGCTCTGTAGATACCATCGCCACAGCGGATAATGCGAAGTTTCGATAGCTTGTTTTTGGTCCGCGTTGCGACCGGCTGAGACAGGGCATCTAGGAAGGCCAGCAACAAGGCATAGAGTTTCTGATGCCACTCGTCAGATTTTTCCGCTAACCATTTTGTTATCGTCACAGACTCATCAGACAATCTGTCTACAAAGTCTTCGATCCTCCATTCACGAATACCCAACAAGCTTAGAAAATTGTCTTCCCTTTGGTTCTGTTGTGGAGGATTGGCAATCCAAAGAGGCTCAGAACGGTCTTTTCCAAGAATGATTGCTAGATCTTTGTCATTGATCAGGTCGGAAAATTGCCTTCCTCCTCTATAGGCATCATTTGCTGGTGCATATCCGCCAAGTTTCATTGGTGTTAGAGCTTCGTTCTGAAATACTTCGACTAGCCGTGTCTGGATGAGTCGGTAAGGGAAGGCGAGATTATCACGGTCATTAGGCAGCGTTGCCAGAAATCCCACCGTCAACAACCCTTTGTCGCGTACAGCGGTCATTGATTCCGCGATTAAATCCGCCAAATTGTCCCATAATTCGTCGTTTGCCGGGCAGTCGCGGACACTGTCGCGTGCAACGGTTGAAGCAAAAGGGGCGTGCAGATGGAACCTCAGATTGGACGTTTCCTTTTCGGCGGGGAAATAAATGCAGACCTTTCCCGGCTCCAATGACTTTATTTTCCACTGAGCCGGTGGGGTTCGCCTTCGTCTATTGGCCGGCTGTTTCCCCTCTTGTTCCTGGTTTTCCTCTAAGCCAAATGCAACGGCAATTCGACAAGGTTGGAGGTTGTCGTTCTCATTCTTCACCTCAACTGTCTTCTCAAAGCGGAGAAAAACCGTCGAAGCAGGCTCTGATTCTTCCGGATGCTGGACAAGGATCTCAATTCGGTTTCCATCTGCTTCTTTTCGTTCCAGAAAACCCAAAGTGGAATCAGGTAGCAGATATTCGATCTTCCTGATGCTGCTGAGAAAGAGGAGCGTGCTTTCGTCTAATCGCCGGAGATTACTTTCTATCTCGCCTTGGGCTTCTTCAGGTGGCTTCGCAGGATTATCGAAAGGAAAAGAGAATCGAGTTTCTTTTTCGCCGAGGGTGCGCGATGTCAACCCATTCGTATCGGGCACAACCAAATCGCGGATGCGGAAATGATACTTGCCCGACGTGATTTCAGGCGTCGAGGTATAGGCAAATACCGCCTTGAAGCCAATCCCAAACTTGCCGATATTGGTTGGATCATCTCTCTTGGGGCTGTCACCGATATTTGTTATGGAATCGACATCTTCTATGGAGAATAGGCGATTCCCATTGTGTTCAAATTCGACGCCGTCCTCTTTGAGCATAAAATGAACCTCTGTCGCCTGGGCGTCCTCGGCATTTTGGAGAAGTTCATAAATGAAATGTGCATTATCCGGGTAGAGTTCCGTCAACAAACGCCTGATGCCATCGTCAAAGCCGTTTTCGCGGTTTGCCTCTACCCACTTCAAACGCTTCTGCCCCAATTCTTCCAGGGTCATTGTCCTCCCTCCATAACCAAGACACCATACGCCACCGGTTCGGCGACAGTATCTGCTCTCTCCAGTTCCTACGACCAGTCTCGCAACAGAAATTAGGAGCGTCAGAAATTTGTCCGAATAATCATCTGAATAAGGCTAAAGGTCCGATGGAATAGATAATCGACATGCTCGTTTTTTATGAGGCGTTCCTGGTTCTTCTCGGAATGGCGTATCTGAAAATTGTTGCCGATCTTCGTTAGTTCTCTGGCCTCCACCTCCAGTGATTCTCGGAATTTGGAAGAGGACGTCCCAGCCGTCTGGTCAAGAAGAGATTTGATCTGTGCCTTCTTATCCAATCCGTTGCCCAGTGTCTTCAACCGCTCCCATGCGTCCCACAGAGCTTCCAAAGCTTCGCTCCGTATCGCTGCATCGGGACTGAGAAATTTATACCGCGCTTTTTCCAACATGCCATTAAGCTCGTCATCGGCTGTGTGAAACTGAGTCGGAACAAGTTCTTCGCGCAGTACCGGTGGGGCAAGCCGTTCAATTTGGCCGTGTTCCGTGAGTTCATAAGCAAGGCCGTTGCGACGAAATATACGATTGACGTTGCTTTGGAATTTGTCTTGGCCAGCCTTCCTGTCGAAATCGAGGTGGTGATGCCTAAAGAATTCGTGATAGCTCTTGCGGATAGGCTCGCCAATACACCGCCAGCAGAACTCAATCATATCGAGTATATCCAGAGTCTGAGGAGTGTCCTCGGATATGCCGTAACGCGGGTTTACCTGTAGATTTGGAATATCAGCTCGCATGGCCTTCCAGACAGCGTCGTCATTGCTGCCAACAGGGCCGGCACCGTCCTCACAGGCGGTTGGATAACTCGCACCAAAAGACCCGTCCTCGATCAAAGAATGAACAAGTGCTTGGAAGCCACCCCATGCGCCTTCGTCGATTTTCTCGTTTTCTCGGGGACTTTCCCCTTCCTCTCTCTCGCTGAAATAAATCATGAATTCAGTTTCCCTCCACGACCAAAACCCCATACGCCACCGGTTCAGCAATAATATCCGCTCTCTCCATCGCCCTGTCCAACTCCTGAATACGCCGCTCGTAATCCGCTTGCGCAGTATCAATTTGTGACCGTCGCATTCGTTGGAGCTTCTCGTCGGCAGCTTGTTCGAGTTGTTCCTGAAGCAGTGCCAGCCGCACTTGGTGGCTCGTGGATAGGCTCTCTCCTCGATACGCGGCGAGTTCCCGGGTTCGCTGTTGATGCTGTGTACGCGCCTCGGACCACAAGGCATGATGTTGTGCATCCAGTTCGTCCCACACGGCAGATGTACTGCCTGCTCGGTCGTCTGTCGCGGCGTCTACCGCTTTCTCAAGCAGGCGATCAAGGTGTAGTGAAATAGCGGGCGATGAGGCAATCGGCTGGGCGTAGGTCTCAAATTGACCAGTTAGGCGGCCCGTCCGTGCGCCAATTTTGTAGATAAACCAACAATAC
Organism: Geodia barretti; assembly: GCA_030341885.1. NCBI lineage: Eukaryota > Metazoa > Porifera > Demospongiae > Tetractinellida > Geodiidae > Geodia > Geodia barretti. The sequence continues at coordinate 54,426 of CASHTH010001236.1, read as the reverse complement.
CCCAGAGGAGTGCTGCCCATCACCCACCGTCCTACGTGACACTTTGTCACCTCGCGCATCAATCATGTCCCCAAGCCGTACCAAACCCCCTCAGAATCGCTCAATTTCGGACTTACACCCAAATCGGCTTGAGCATCAAGTCATCCCGAATACCGTAAAACCGCCACTGGTAAGCGGCAAAATCGTAGCGGCCTGCAGGCACTTTGCCGGTCCGCGCTTTCAATGTGGTGGTCACTCGGCGTTGCGTATCGAACGACATGGCGGCCTGCTTGACCAGCGGGTGAAGCGGCATAATGAAGGCGGCTTTCGGATTCTGGCTTGCACAATCCGGCTCGAAGGTGACGGACAGATGCGGTTCGCTTCCCTTCAGCCAAGTTTCCCACTCTCGATAGACAGGGGTGTTCTGCCTTGGGAGTTGCTGAAAGTCTCGTAACAGGATATTTCGCGCGTCTTGTGAAAGACGCAGCGTTTTCAGCGGTCTCTCGCCGAGGATAAATGCCTGCTCCTTCCCGCAGGTGGTTTGCAGATAGAGCGTGACCAGCCTGTAGAGTGACGGCGGAGACAGCCAGTAGCTGGAGGCTTCTTCGATCTCCTGCTTCATCTGATCTTTGGGCAGACGAAGGCCAAAAAGCTCCAATTGCCGCTGTTCCAACTTTTCCTGTTCTTGTATCAGGCGAATCTCATTGTCCGCCAGCTGTTGCAACTTGGCCCGGCGGTCTTCTTCGTTGAGAGAATAATTTTCTGCGATGTTTCTGATCTCTCTGGAGATGTCCCCAAGTATTTCTTCGCTGCTGCCCAAGGCGTTCTCGAATACGCGATACGCACGATCCTACAAGCAGCGCTCATAAATGTCCGCGTCAACGGTTCCCGCCGCTTAATCGAGTGACAATGCAACGCTTCGCGCTCTGCTGGCATTACGGTCGATGCGGCCGATCCGTTGCTCGACACGCATGGGGTTCCACGGCAAGTCGTAGTTCACAATGCAGTCGCAAAACTGGTAGTCCAATCCTTCGCAGCCAACCTCCGAGAACAGCAGCACGTCAAGACAGTCGCCATCCTCCCGCGGTTTCTCGAAATGGACCCGAAGCGCAACACGCTCCTCGTCGGGCGTGCCGCCGTGAATCATGCCGACGCGGATACCGTCCGCCCTGAGATGTTCGTCCAAATAGGCAAGCGTGTGCCGAAAGCTGCTGAACAGCATGATCTTGTTGTTGGGCAGGTCTTGCTTGTCCCGAATGATTTTACGCAGGGCTTCCAATTTCGGGTCGAAGGGGTCGAGGGATCGCGCTTTCTCTATGATGGTTTCAATCTGCGTGCGGATTGAGTCGATGGCGTCGCCTGATGAGACGAACTCCGCGCCGTCGGTTTCCGTCCATTCCAGTTCGTCAATGCGACGATTCAGGATACTGTCAAGAAACGGGGCCAGTCCCATCAGGCAACTGGCCGCCTGGCGTCGAATCGTGGTCATCATGAACTTGACGTTGGCGAGTGGACGCAGCCGGCTGAGAATCTCAATCTGGACTCGCATCAACTCGTCGTGAAGCCGCTGTTGTTCAGGCGTGAAGGCAACCGTGACGGTCTCCGGTTTCCGAATGGTGAAGGCCCCGATGTCGCGCCGGCGCGTACGATTTATGATTCCTGAGAAGGTGTGCAGGGCTTCAAGGTCGGTAATGAGTTGGATTCGTTCATCAGCAGCAACGCGGCCATCGGCAAGCTGGCCCCTGATTCGCCTGAATTCAGGATTGTGTCTGAGAATTGCTCGCCCCCAACCGGTTGCCGATGCTTGGTCGAGAGCGGCGGTCACGTGCCCCGTCCAACCCTGTTCTTGGGCCCGCGCGCAGTTCACCGCCTGGTTGATAAATGGATTGGGCTCCGCCATGTGCTCGAAGCTTTCCTGATCCAGAACAAGGTCAGGACGGAGCGTGTTCAGCAGCACAAACAGATCATGGTTGCCAAGTTGAATAGGCGTGGCAGTCAGAAAAATCGCGGCTTCGGCGGGGTCGCAGAAGAACCGAACCGCTTGGTGAGCGTAGGTGTTCGGATTTCGGATATGGTGCGCTTCGTCCACGATAACGAGATCAAAGCGCGGGGACGGGTCCAATGCCAGAAGCCCCTGCCCCCTCTTTTTCCTGTTCTTGCCATTGGAACCCGGGCCGTAAAGGAGCGCCTCGTCAAACAACGAATAAGGGAGAATGGTTTTTCGATGTTGGGCGGGCCATTCTCCATCGAGGTGCATCTCATTGATACAGTATCTCAGGGTTTTTCCATCCAGGTGGGTGAAGCGCTCGTCAAAGCGTTTCATCTCCAGTTCCCACTTGCGCTCGGTCACCAGGGGACGCGGACAAATGATGAGAATGGACCTGATCTCCCGCCGCGCTTGCAACTCCCGCAGAATCAGGCCAGCTTCGATGGTTTTGCCGACCCCCACGCCGTCGGCTATCAACAGGCGCGGGCGGTCCGACCGGATGAATCTCAACACTGGGCGGAACTGGTAGGGGATGAAATCAACGCGAGCCGCGTTGAGTGAATACAGCGTCGACAAACTGGGATGCCGTATTTGCAGGGCGGTCAGGTAGGTCTGAAATTGGGCGGCGGAATAAGGGGAGACGCTATCGCTTTGGTCAACGGCCTGTAATTGGGAGGCGTAATACCTCTGGACGTTGCCATCGACAAAAACCATGATACGGTCTTCCGATGGTCCTGCCTGAACTTTGACGACAACTCCCCTGATGGACGGGTTGGAGGCCAAGCACACTATCTGACCCGGGGGAAAGCCCATTGAAAACTCCTGAACATGGGCAACCGCTATAGGCAGGATTTGGATTCGTTGTCATAACTGTGGCGAGGCCTTTCTGTTTATGGCCTAAACAGGTGAGCGCCAAGCCGTACGGAAGCCGCCAGCATTGTAGGTGATGTTACCGGCGATGTTGGGTTGATAGGCCCTGAGGTGTTTGTGCCAGGCGGACAGATTGTGGGCGCTGATCGTTCTCACCTTCGGTGCCTCGGCGTGGATCAAATTTTCGGCCTCGGTATAAAGCTGGACGCGCTCCACCTTATCCTCCGTGCGCCGTGCTGCGGTGATGAGCTTGTCGTAATCGGCGTTCACCCAGCCTCCGTAGGTCTGTTTCGAGGCCGGGCTTTCGGAGCTCAGTTCCTTGAAGTAATACTCGTGCGGGTCCATGCGGTAGGCGCTGCCCAGCCCGAGGATGTCCCACTCGCGGCTCTTGCGGGCCGCGGTCAACTGCCCCCAGTCCAGGATCTTCAGGTTCACCATGAAGCCGATCTGGCGTAGATGCTGCTGGAAGACCTGCGCCCCCTCTTTGATGTAGTTGTAGCGATTGAACGTGATCATGGTGAGCTGCGTTCCCGGCCGTATACCCGCTTCCTTGAGAAGCCGCCGGGCTTCCTCCGGGTTGTACTCCCAAGACGACACTCCGGGCAGCCGCCAGGGCGATACTTCGGTGTAAAACTGGTCCATGATCTCGCCGTGCCCGAACAGCGTCTTGCGCATGATGTCCTGCTTGTCCACCGCCATGGCCACCGCGCGCCGCACCCGCACGTCGTCGAACGGCGGGCGTTGGGCGTTGAAGTAGTACCAGATGGTGCCAAGCGCCTTGATCTGGTAGGTGTCGAAGGTGTCCGTCCACTCGCTGAAACGCGCCTGGTCGCGGTAGCTGGCGGCATCGATCATGTCGACCTCGCCGGTGCGCAGGGCGGTCAGCCGCACGGTGTCGTCGGCCAGGGGCTTGCCGATGATTTCGTCCAGGTATGGCAGTGCGTTGCCGTCAGTGTCCTTTTCCCAATAAGTATCGTGGCGGGCCATCACGGTGGTGTGCAACCGCTTCCAGGAGACGAACTTGAACGGGCCGGTGGCGATGGGGTGCTGCTTGATCGAGTCGAGGCTTTGCGGGTCGATGATCGGCACCCAGCGGTTGGTGAGCATGGCCGGCAGCGGGTAGTACTTATCCTTCAGCGTCGTCCGCAGGGTGAAGTCGTCGAGCAGTTCGATCTTGTCAATGATGCTTAATTCCCCGCGAATCACCGCGCCGGTTCTGGGGTTCAGGACGCGTTCCAGGTTGGCCTTGACGTCGGCGCCGGTCATCTGCCGGCCGTTGTGAAAGGTGACGTCCTTACGGATATGCCACGTCCAGGTCAGGCCGTCCTTCGACGTTTCCCAGGCGTGCGCCAGGGCGGGCACGACGTTGGTGTTGTAGTCCGCCTCCGTGAGGCCATTGTAGATCAGCGACAGGGCGTTGGAGGTCGGGTACGGCGGGAAGAAATGATGCGGATCGAGCCGGCTGACATCGCCCCGCAGGCCGATCTTGATGGAGCCGCCGTAGCTTGGCTGTGTGGCCGCCTGCGCAGCCGTGGGCGGCAGGCCCAACGCCGCCAGGCCAACAACACTGCTGCCCGCCGCGGCCATGAATTCGCGGCGGCTGAGGCGCAATGCCGCGTCCGTCGTTTCGATTGGTGTCATGCCTTGCAACTCCTATTGCTCGACTTGGCGGGGATCGAGGATGTCCCGCAGACCGTCGCCGAACAGGTTGAATCCCAGAACGGTGAGCGACAGCGCCAGGCCCGGAAAGACGGTCAGCAGCGGGTAGGTTTCCATGAAATTCTTCGCCTCGTTCAGGTCGGCGCCCCACGCCGGGGTGGGCGGCTGCGCACCGAGGCCCAGGAATGCCAGGCCGGCCTCGACGATGATCAGGAAGCCGACGGATACGCTGGCCTGCACGATAATGGGCGACAGGCAATTGGGGAGAATTTGCCGAAAGGTGATGTTGAGGTTGGAATCGCCGATGATGTGCGACGCCTCGACGTATTCCTTCACCTTCTCGGACAACACGCTGCCGCGTACCAGCCGCGCCAGCAGCGGCACCTGGGCGACCCCCAGCGCCATGATGAGCACCAGATCGCTGCCGCCGAAGATGGCCACGACCAGGAGGAAGAACAGAATGCCGGGGATCGCCAGCCAGGCATCGACGAGGCGCATGATGATGTTGTCCAGAGGCACTCGCATCTGGCGGCCGGCGAGGCGCACGGTGGTGGTGCCGTAATAACCGGACACGGCGCCAAGCGGCACGCCGAGCAGGATGCCCAGCACCACGGCGGAGACGCTGATGACCATGGCCCGCCGGGCGCCGTGCACCACCCGCGACCAGATGTCGCGGCCAAAGGGGTCGGTGCCGAACCAGTGCTCCCAACTGACGGGCGCCAGGGCGGCTTCGGTCATGTCGAAGGGGTCGTACCGGGCCAGGACGTCGGCGAAAATGGCGACCAGGACCATCACCAGAACGATGAAGGCGCCGCAGGAAGCCAGCTTGCTCTTCCACAATTCGCCGCCCATGTCTTTCAGGCAGGTCCCGGCGCGGCGTAGCCGGGTGGCCAGGGTCGGCGCCTCAACCTTGATGTCGTCCTGATTCAACAGGCGACTGCTGACGTCGCGTGCGACGCTGTCCGTAGCCATAACCTGTCTCCCCTCCCCTTGCCCGGTTCAACTCAGCTCGACGCGCGGGTTGACCAGGCGATACATCAGATCGACCAAGAGATTGATGCCGACGAAAAAGATGGCCAGAAGCAGCACGGCGCCCTGCAGTACCGGAAAGTCTCGCGCGTTGATGTGCTCGAAGATCAACAGCCCGACGCCCGGCCAGCCAAAGATCGTTTCAATGATGATGGTGCCGCCCAACTGGCGGGCGAACAGCAGGCCGACGATGGTGATGGTGGGAATCAGGGCGTTTTTGAGTGTGTACTTGAAGATGATCTTCCACTCCGGCAGGCCCTGCGAGCGGGCGGTGTAGACGTAGTCCTTGTTGAGCTCATCCAGCATGCTGGAGCGGGTCATGCGGGTGGCCACGGCGCACGGATACGCTGCCAATACGATGGCCGGCATGACGAAGTGTTTCAGGCTGCCGAAGAAGTCCTGCATCGGGTCGACGTAGCCCATGCTCGGCAGCCAGCGCAGGCCGAGCGAGAACAGCAGGATCATCATCAGGGCGAGCCAGAAATTCGGCACCGTGAGGCCGAGCACCGAGGTGCCCATGGCCACGTAATCGGTCATCGTGTTCTTGCGCAGTGCCGCGATGGTGCCCATGGGGATGGCCACCGCAATGGCGAGCACGACGGCGGCAAGGGCCAAGTATAAGGTGGCGGGAAAACGCTCCATGATGAGGCCGCCGACCGGTAGCTGACTGTAGATCGATTCCCCGAAATCACCCTGCAGGGCGCGCCACAGCCAATCGAAATACTGCACCAGAACAGGGCGGTCGAGGCCCAATTCCTTTTCCAGTATGAGGCGGACTTCTTCGTCGAGGACTTCGTCGGGCGGCACCATCATTTCGATGGGCCCGCCGGGCAGGAAGCGGAATATGAAAAAGACGAAGGCGGTGAGCAGGAACAGGATGGGAATGAGGTTCAGCAGGCGCCGCACGGTGTAGGCCAGCATGATATCTCCCTTTTGAACGGCCCGACACTCGAAAGAAGCGGCGCTATTCTACACACAATTCCTGACCGGATAAACGAAAAGCAAAACCGCGTTCCCGGCGGCTGGCGGGTATTCGGCAGGCGCTGGTGTCATAATAGGAAAAAACGGTTGACCGGTTCATCAAAATTGCTCGGAGGACACAATGGCGGAACAGGCAGCACCCTATTCCACGGCCAGAATATGGCTGATTTCGGCCACGGTGATGCTGGCAACGTATGTCTCGGTGATCGATCTGACCATCGTCAACGTGGCAATGCCGCAAATGATGGGCACCTTCGGGGTGACGCTGGATGCCATTACCTGGGTGGCGGTGTCGTACAGCATTGCCGAGATCGTCATGGTGACCATGGCCTCCTGGTTCACCAAGCTGATGGGGCGCAAACGCTTTTACTTGTACTGCCTGGGTCTGTTCACGGTCGCCTCGGTGCTCAGCGGCTTGGCGCGTTCGTTGGAAATGATGATCATCACCCGCCTCCTGCAGGGTCTCGGCGGCGGCGCGCTGATTCCCATGGCGCAGGCCATCATGCTGGAGATCTTCCCGGCGGAGAAGCGCGGCACGGCGATGGCGGTGTTCATGATGGGCGTGGTGCTGGCGCCTGCCATGGGCCCGGTGCTGGGCGGCTGGTTGACTGATGCCTACGGTTGGCCGTGGATTTTCTACATCAACATTCCTATCGGCGCGCTCAGCGTTGTGCTGGTGCTGGCCTTCCTGCCCGAGGCGTCGTATTACGAGCGCGGCCTGGCGCGCATTGACGTGGTCGGCATCGTCCTGCTGGTGGTCGGACTGACGACCTTGCAGTTGTTCCTCGAACGCGGCGAGCGCGAGGACTGGTTCCAATCGCCCTTCATCATCTGTGCCGCGGCGATTGCGCTGGTGTCGCTGATCGCCTTGGTGCTATGGGAGTTGTGGGTCGAGGAGCCGGTGGTCAACCTGCGCGTGCTGAAGAACCTGCCCTTCGTCGGCGGCGTGTCGATGGGGCTGTTCTTCGGTCTCACCACCTTCGGCAGCATCTTTATTCTCCCCTTGTTCTTGCAGCAGATTCGCGGCTATACGGTGCTGGATTCCGGTCTTATTCAGATGCCGCGCATGCTGGTCGTGCTGTTCGTGGCGCCGATTGCCGGAAAGGTCTACGGACGCCTGGATAGCCGCCTGCTGGCCCTCTTCGGTACCGCCATCATGATGGCCGGGTACCTCGACATGTCGCGCTTCACCCTGGAGGTCGGCTGGGAGCGCATGCTGCCGGGGTTGTTGATGACCGGCGCCGGCATGGCGTTCCTGTTCAGCGTACTGTCGGCGGCGACCATGAGCGCCATTCCGCCGCCGCTGCTGATTGCCGCCTCCGGGATGTTCACGCTGTCGCGCCGCATCGGCGGCAACATTGGCTATGCCTTCGTGGCCAATCAGATCACCCACCGCGCTACCTTCCACCGCGCCCGGCTGGTGGACCACGTGACGCCCTACGACGCCGAAACGGCGCGGACGCTGGACGGCCTGACGGGTAGCCTGACGGCCCGCGGTTTGCCGCCCGGCACGGCGGAGTCGAGCGCCCTGCATCTCCTGGACAGCGTCGTGGACCGCCAGGCCACCATGATGGCGTACAACGACGTGTTCTGGATGATGGGCATGATGTTCGTGTTCAGCCTGCCGTTCCTGCTGCTGCTCGGCAGCGGCACCACTCCGGCGGCGCGCAAAGGCTGAGCGGATTCAACTATTGGACGGGTTATGGCGGACAGCGACGTATTGGGCTATGGCGGGTTGTTCCTGGGGTCATTTCTGGCGCCGACGATCCTGCCCCTGAGTTCGGAGGCCGTGCTCGCCGCCATGGTGATCGGCGGATTCGATCCCGTCGCGTGCGTGCTCGTGGCGTCCGCCGGCAATTCGCTGGGCGGCATGACGTCCTACTTCCTGGGCTATGTCGGTAAATGGGCGTGGGTGGAGAAGTTCTTTGCCCGCAATCGTGACAGGGTTGCCAGGGTGAAGGCATGGGCGGACCGCTACGGCAGTCGAGCCGCCCTGCTCTGCTGGCTGCCGGTTGTGGGCGATCCGCTGGCCATCGCCCTGGGCTTCGTGCGCAGCCCCGTCTGGCAGGTCGGCTTCTACATGCTGGCCGGCAAGTTCCTCAGATACGCCGTCTGGGTCTGGCTGATCCGCCAAGGTATGCGCCTTTACGACTGATTTCAGGGAGAACGCTGTTAATGATCCGATTTCTATTCTGGACAGGTTTAATCAGCGTCGTTGGGAGCTTCATCCGACGATGGGTCACCCCAGACACGAAGCTGGGCAGCGAGCACAGATCTCTGGAGCGCCCTGTAGAGAGGCGCCCCACAAAGTCAACGCGCCCAAGAAACGCACCAAGAAGAAACAATTACGAGCCACATGCCCTTGTAGAGAGGCGCCCTAATACTACAGTTGCAATTCCACGTTACGATTCTGGCGCCGTCGGTAATGACACCATCGCGCTACCCATTGATGCCGACGGCGCCATTTGCTCCATCCCAACACCTGCTCCACGCCGTGCCACACCCTCAGCACTAAACGCCAAAACAAACGCCGTATCTCCGCCACACTCAACACGACACCAGGCCCCGCGACGCTTTGAAGCCCAACAGACTGCTCACCGACGAGCGTTTTTTTTCCACCACCTGCAAGTGGGCGGCCCGCACGGCACTCAGCAACGCCAACGCCCACATCGACAAGGTGACGTGACGATACCACCCCGTCCAACTGCGAACCTCATACTCATCTAGTCCCACTTCACCCTTGGCCGCCTCAAAACACATCTCAATACACCAACGCCGACCCGCCACCGACACCAGCGTCGCCAAGTCCGTGCCGCACGGCGCATACACCGCATAGGCCGTCAACTTCCCGTCCGCTTTCAGGCTGCGACGCACCAGCAAACAGCGGCGCCAACCCGCCTGCGCCGCCGTCAACCCCACACACTGCCAGTCATAGAACCTCGGCCCCTTGCTCCCCGAACCGGCACTCAGTCGCTGCCAAGCCCCCTCGTCAAGCCCCGCAAGCACCGACTGCACCGAACACGGACGACCCTCAACCAGACACGTTCCTTGCCAGACACCGCCAACACATACGCCTTGCCTGCCCTTCCAACCACAGACGCAAGCGACGCGCGTCGCCGTAAACGCTGTCGCCCACCACCCACGAGGCAGGCACCCCCGAAGCAAAGGCGCGCTCAAGCATCGTCCGGGCTAACTCAGGTTTGGTGGCAAACTCTGCCTCTGGAGCAATGCCCGCCCGCTGGCAGCGCGCAGCATCCTCCGTCCACGACGCGGGCAGGTATAAGGCACGGTCCAGCAAGGTCTGACCCAGGCGACTGGCGTAGCCCACAAACACGCCAATCTGACAGTTTTCGACTTTGCCGGCCGTGCCGCTGTACTGCCTGGCCACCCGGCGGAGCGGTCGCCTTTTTTCAAGAATCCCGTCTCATCGACCACCAGCACCGCGTCGGGGTCGCCCAGGTGTGCCACGACGTAGGCACACAGGGCGTCTCGCAGGTCGTCGGCCTGCCACGAAGCCCGTCCGAGCAAGTGCTGGATGCCATAGGGCGTAGCATCGCCGTTGATTTCCGCCAACTGCCAGGCGTTTTTACGTTCTGTGGTGCTGAGCAGTCCTTCGATATAGGCCACGGCGCGTTGCCACGATTCCCGACGGCCAAAGGAGGGACGCAGGCACTGGTCCACCTCATGGAGACAGGCTTGCCAGCCCGTGACAGTCGTCATAGCCTGCCCCGTGCTTGACATGGGGTCGGCCTCGGTTGCGAGCGAGTTGAACGGCTGGCTTGACATCATGGCTCTCCTTCGCTTTGCGTTCAGGGAAAAGACCATGATAACAGCTAAACCGCAACTGTAGTACTAAAGCTAATGCGCCCCCCAGCGCCTTGAATCAACAGCACAGACTTACAGAGCACAGTAGAGAGAAGCGCCCGGCGCAAAAACCCATTGTTACGAGGAGCACCAAGGGTGCCAGCAGGGGCGTCAGTGGACGCTGTCAGTTCTGTGGACATCCGGCAATACCGGGGGACACTGTTTGCTATTCTTGCGCCAACTGACGCCACGTGCTTTCGTCGCCTTGTGCTGCTCTCCCCCGGCGAGGGAACCGGTTCAGGTCAAGACCCTTACTTCCCCTGCGACCGCCTCAGTTGTTCCATCTCTAGCGCAAACCACATGGCCATGGAACCGCCGCGGTTGTCGCGGCCGAAGACCGCCGGCCGGTCCAGGTACGCCTGCAGGCTGTCTTGGGCGCCGGTGTCGGTGCAGCAATCGACCAGGCCGCCGGCGTCGTCGATGCGCTCGGTGACGCCCCGCCAGGCGCGGTCCACCGAGTCCTGGTATGACTCGTCCAGCCAGCCGCGGCGCAGGGCGCGGGCCATGGCGTAACCCGTCATGCAGGTTGCCGTGAACTCGTGATACGAGCCGGGCGTGTCGAGCACCTGCGGGTACATGCCAGAGGCGTGTTGGCGGCTGCGCAGAGCCTCCAGGTGACGCACGTGCTGTTCGATCAACGCCCCGCGGTCGGGATGATCGTCGGGTAGGTACGTCAGCGTTTCGGCGTAGCCCAGAGCGGCGAAACCGTTGCCGCGCCCCCAGAACCAAGGCGTCGAACGGGCGTGCCAGAACAGGCCATCGTCCTGCTGGGTGCGGGCGGCAAGAAGGAACTGGGTGAGCAAGTCGAGGTAGCGGGTTTCGCCGGTAAGCCGGAAGGCGCGGCCCAGCATGGCGCCGTTCATAAACATGTCCTCGGTGCGGAAATCGGCGTCGGACGGCGGCGGCGCACCCCCGTCGATGCCGGGCTGGTAGTGGTCGGCCATCTGCACGATCAGATCGGCATAGCGGCGCTCGCGGGTTGATTCGGCCAGTTGCATGGCCCAGATCAATCCCGCCAATGCGGGGGTGCCGGGCTCGCCCTCGAACCACGGCTGGCTGCCCTCCACGTAGGGCGCCACGACGTCCGCGATGGCCGCCGACGGGTCGGAATAGGTGGGATCGAGGCGCGCCAGCCGCAGCCGTGCGCTGAGGCTCATGCCTTGCGTATACACGACGGGGTCGAGGCTGTGGCCGTAAATGGTGGCCAGCAGGCGGGCAATGCCCAGTGGTGGGCGGGTGCTTCGGATGTACAGTTCCCGGCGCGCCGGTGAGGTGCGCAGCCCAGGGGTTTTGCTGCAGCACCGACCACAGGCGGCCCAGTTCCTCCCGCAACGCGGCAGCGGGTGCGGTGAGCCGCAGGCCGGGCACGGCGCCGAGGCCGTTTGCCATGTGGCTGCCGAGGGCGGCCAGGAAGCTGCCGGCGGTCTCTTCCATTCGGGTGGCCTCGATGGTGGGCAATAACAGAGTCGCTGACGCCGAAGATACCCACGACACCGCCTCGCCAACTTGGACTTCGAGGATGAGATCGGGCGCTTGTAAGCCGACCCAGCGCCACAGATATCTTTGCTCCGGGTTGCGGCGATCGTTGAAGAAACCAACGATCGGCGGGTAATTCTCGGCGGGACGTCCGCCGGCCCCGTTTTCGGGTGCGACGCCCAGCGTCATGCCGTCCGGATTGGCGCACGGCACGGCGCTCAGGGCCACGGTGTCAGTCAGTGTCTCGCCGCCGTCGAGGTATATTTTCAGGGCATCCAGAGCCAGTGCGGTGTCGGCTTTCTCGCCGGACAAGCCGCTGAGCAACAATACGCGGGTGCGGGGCGTTTCCGTCACGTACGCCTCGCCGTGCAGCAGTGCTGGGATGGCCGTTTGGGAGCGGGTCAGGCCGGCCGCGTCCAGGCTCCACAGGCCATTGGCGGCGGTGATCAGTTGTTGCAGGTCTTTCGTGAAGGGCAAAGACTTCGACTCCATACGGCTTCATTCTCCAGACAGGTTGGCGATCAGGTGTGCAATCGCTCCAGCGTTGATGGATTTTTGTTAGCGGCGCGCCACTTGGTAGCACGCAGGTCGGCGCGCTGTCAATCGCAGGCTTGACACCCCGTCTGAGGGTGTCGAAAGCTAAAATACTGACGATAAACGATTCGGGGTTGTTGATGTGGAGGGGACGATGAGCCAGACGGTCGCGGGGTATCCCGCCACCTTGGCACGCTGCCGGGGCTGGCTGCGCTATCTGTACCGCAAGGCCACCACGCCGGACGATTGGAGCAAGGAGGGGCGGCCGCACCCGCACTGGGACGCTGTCAGCAACGAGCCAACGCTGTCGTGGCACCGTTTCGACCTGATCGAGTCGAGCTATGCCGTGGCTCTAATGGCCGACGCCACGCCCGCTTGGCGCGAGGTTTACAGCCGTGTGCTGGACGAGTTGATTCAACGGCACACTGGCTATTGGGCGGCCAGGGACTGGCTGGAACAGATCGGCCCCGACCCGCGGCGGGCGTCGTACCCCGAGGCGTGGTATGCGTATTACATGGCCCCGAAACTACGCGGCCAATACGACGTGCCGGGTTGGACGGCTAACGGTGTCGAGCCGTGGGGCCTGCAGATGGACCCCATCGGCGCCGACGGCAACCTGTTCTTCAAAGGTTTCTTGCTGCTGATGCTCGGCCTGCACCGCTATGTTTCGGGCGACGACAAGTGGGAGCAGCCGTTCGAGATGATCCGCGACGGGGTGCATACGTTCACGTGGTCGCACCGCGCCATTGCCGAACTGCTGGCCGATCAATGGGGCGCGCGGCACGAGGGGTGCCATTGCGAGAACACCAAAATCTGGCCCGTTTGACTGAGCGCCGCCGGCCTCGGTCTGGGGCTGTTCGACACGCTTTTCGGCACCGGCCTGAACGGGGTGTTCGAGCACTGGTGGTCGCACGCCGAAGCGCATTATGTGGGGCTGCGGAACGGCAAGCTGAGCGACACGCTGACCTTGTACTACGATCCCATTCTGCGCTATGACCACCGCCGCGGTCCCGAAAGCGCCCTGATGATGGCGGTCTACCTCGCGCCGCAGAAGCCCGAGGTGGCCGAGCTGATTCTCGCCGCCGGCGCCGAACGCCTCGGCTGGACGACCGACGCCCCGTTGCGCGAGCCGCGCGGCAATCCCCGTTTCACCCTCTGGGGCCTCATTCTGGCCCGCGAGTTTGGCGACGACGCCATCTACGACAAGCTCCACGCCCACTGCGAAGCGCATCACGAACCCACTTGGGAGGCAGCCACCGGCGAATTCAGCTGGGGTTTCGGACTCAACGAGCCCCACCCGCGCGGCCAATTCAACGCCACCCGGATGATGGCCGAACCCCTGTCCGAGGGCGCTTGGCGGCGGCTGTTCAACGCACCCAATCTCCGCAAGTTCAGCGAACCGGTGGTGTACGGCGTCGATTTCCCGACCGTCTGTCTCTCCCAAGCCTGCTACGACGCTGCCCGTGGCCACCTCGTTATCGCAACCGATGCCGGCCTTCCCGACGCTGCGGGTCGCCCGACGTCCTTCCGCGTGGCCAACCTCGACCCCGCCTCGTGCCAAGTGGAAATCGACGGCCGTCCGTCTGACGACTGGCGCATCGTTGAAGGCGAGGTGGAGATCACCACCACCGTCGCGGAGCACGTCATCCTGGTTACGCATGAGGCCGGTGGCCTTACGTAGGGCGGATTAACCGTAAGCGTCATCCGACATTCCCATTCAGATCAAGCCATGCTCTGGCAACTCGTTCGGATTGTCGGTAAGCTGGCTCAATTGCCGTGCCGCAAGGCGAGTTTCCTGCGCGTAGATTTTGGGAGATTGTGATGAAAAGAACGTTCGTGATTGCCGTATTCATCGGTGTGTGTTTCATGCTGAACGGGTTCGCTGTGGCCGAGGAGAAATCGACGGATGCCATCGTTTCGGATCACATGGTGGCGGAGGCGATGTTGACGGCCCATTTCATCGACGCGGCGCTCAAGGCCGGAATGGGCACTGACGACATCAATGGCGTGCTGGCCAAGGTGGCGGATCAGACGGTGATCTCGGAGTTCTGGATCAGCGACGAGACGGGGCGCATCGTCTTCAGCAATATCCAGGGGGCGGCGTTTGCGTTCCCGACGGACCCTGACGCCGGCGCCCAGGCGACACCGTTTGCAACCCTCCTGAGCGGTGAAGAGACGGTCGTCGTCCAAGGTGTTCAGCCGCGCGAACTGGATGCCGCTCCCTTCAAATACGTCGGCGTTGCGGGGGTCGACCAGTCTCGCATCGTTCAGGTTGGGTTATCTGGCGCCGAAATGGAATAGCGCTGACCCTCAGCAGCGCACCGCTGAATGGTTAATGCGTGTCTGACCTGAAGACCTTGCGGTGGAGGTGAAACATGAGACAGGTGCTCATTTACCCCGGCGAAGATGGCTATTGGGTCGCCGAATGCCCCGGGTTGCCCGGTTGCATCAGCCAGGGAAGGACAAAGCAGGAAGCCATCGTCAACATCAGAGAGGCGATTCAAGGCTACATCGCTTCTCTTGAGGAGGATGGGCTGCCGGTTCCCGAAGAACGCTTTGAGGCGCTGATCGTGGCCGTATGAGCAAGTTGCCGAGTATTTCAGGCAGGGCCTGTGTCAAAGCCCTTGGCAAGATCGGGTTCTACCTGAAGAGGCAGCACGGGAGTCATCTGATTCTGCGTCGCGACCATCCCTTCGCGCAAGTTGTTGTTCCTGATCACCAAGAACTCGACAAAGGCACATTGCGAGCCATCATCAGGCAGGCGGAGGTCGGTGTAGACGAGTTTGCAAGGCTGTTGTGAAACCGTGTCCACCAGGCGGCCTGGACTCCGGTTCTTTTCGTGCCGGGCGTGTGGTAGGATGCCGCTCGTTAAGTTCGGGTTAAGATGTGGTCTGGTTTCAGAACGTCAAGGCATTAGCAAGGGGAGGAAGTCATGGCTGGTCAGCGTCCATCGCCATTGCTCAGCGCGGCTATGCCGCGCCGTCGGTTTCTGCACACGCTCGGCGCCGCGGGCGGGGCGGCGTTGCTGGGTTCCGCCGGCCAGCCGCAGCGGGTGTACGCTCGCAAGGGCACGATTCGCATTTTCAACAACGAAACGGACCCCGACACCATTGCCTTCCTGAAAGCAATGGCCAAGACCTATCGGGCCGAAACCGGTGTGCGGGTGAAGATTGAAACCGTGCCGGTGATGCAGACGGCCACCAAGGTGACCACCGCCATCAAGGCCGGCAAGCCGTACGACTTCATCATCTTCTTCACCAACCTGGCCATCCTGCTGGCCGAGGAAGGCCAGCTCGTCCCCCTTACCGACATCATCCGCGAAGTTGGCGAAGCGGATTTCGGGCCGCGCGCCCTGCGCTTGTTCAAGGACGACTACTGGCTTTACCCCTACGACTACAACTTCAATTACCTGCTCTATCGCAAAGACCTGTTCGCCGAGAAGGGCCTGTCGGTGCCCAACGACTGGGACGAGTTCCTGGAGGTGCTGCGCGCCCTCAACGACCCGGACAACAAGCGCTACGCCATCACCCTGCCCTACGGCGGCACGCATACCCTGTGGGGCAACTCGGCGTTTCTGTGGGCCGCCGGAGTGGAGTTTTACGACGACGAGTGGAACGTCATACTGGATTCCGACGACATCAAGCCGCGCGCCATCCGAACCCTCGAGTTCCTCGCCGAGGTGGCGAAATACACGCCGCCGGGACCGATGGAAACGAGTCTGAAGGACATGCTGATCAACTTCTCGTCCGGCCTGTCGGCGATCACCTCGTACACCGGTCGGGCTATCCACACCATCGAAGACCGCAATCCGGAACTGGCCGACAAATACGGCATCATGTCCTATCCGGGACCCGACGGCGGGCACCGGGCGGTGACGTACGGCGACGATGGCTTTTCCATCGGCAAGACGGAAAATTCCGAATTGACGGTGGACTTCTTCCGCTGGTTCCTCGACACCGAGCGCCTGATCGATTATCAGCTCACGGTGCCGTTGCATTACCAGCCAACGCAGTTCTCCACCTACGAGAACGAAAAATGGCGCAGTCACCCGCTGATCGAGAAGCACCGGGAGGCGGTTGACATGATGCGCGAGTTCATGAACACGGATACCACGCTGGTCGGCTCCATTGACTTTCAGGGCCCCCACCCGTCGCCGAACCATGCCCGCTTCGCGATTTCCAACGTCCTCGGCAAGATGTACCAGAACGTGCTGATGAAACGCCAGACCCCGAGCGAGGCCGTGGACGCCGCGGCCGAGGAAATCCGGGGTTTTACCACGAGGAGCTGAGGCCATGATTACCCTGCGCCGCGCGGCTTCGCTGGCGCTGCCGGCGCCGCGAGAAATCTCCCGCGTCGGTCCCCTGGAACGGCGCGACCGCAAGCTGTTTCTCGCCTTTCTGGCGCCCGGCATGCTGCTCGGCATCGGAGCGCTGTTCATCCCCGTCCTCTACGCCATCCAATTGAGTTTTTTCCACGCCGAAAGCTTTATCGACGAGCCGACCTTCGTGGGGCTGGCCAACTACATCCGGGTGCTTTCCGAGCCGCGTTACTGGGAGGCGTTCTGGCACGGGGTGTTCTACGCGGTGGCCACGGTCGCCCTGCAGGTGGTCATCGGTATCGGCATCGCGCTGCTGCTGCACCAGGAATTTCGTGGCCGCAACCTGCTGCGCAGCGCCGCGCTGGCGCCGTATATCCTGCCGACCGTGGTGGTGGTGTACATCTGGAAGTGGCTCCTCAACGTCAACTACGGCATTTTCAACGCGTTTCTGGAGAACGTCGGTGTCGGCCCCATTGCCTGGTTCACCTCGCCCACGGCCGCTTGGTTCTCCATCATTTTCGTCAGCGTGTGGTACTGGACGCCGTTCGTCACCATCACCTTCCTGGCGGCCTTACAGACCGTCTCCGATGATCTGTACGATGCCGCGGCGGTGGACGGCGCCAATGCCTGGAAGCGCCTCATTCACATCACCCTGCCGGTGCTCAAGCCGGTGCTGATCGTCATCGTCATGCTGCGAACCATTTTCATGTTCAACAAATTCGACATCGTGTGGCTGATGACCAACGGCGGTCCGCTCACCACTACCGAGCACCTGCCCATCCTGGCTTACGTCAAGACCTTCGACATGTTCGACATCGGCGGCGGCACCGCCATCGCCACGTCGATCTTCGTGTTCCTGGCTGCACTGATCTGGATTTACTTCTGGATGTTTCCGCTGGAGGAGCACTAAATGCGCAAGACGAACTGGGTCTTGATCCGCCGCGTTTTCCTGGGGCTGCTCTTCGTCGGGGTAATCCTGTACTCGCTGTTTCCGATATACTGGATGGTCATTTCCGGCCTGCGCGCCGGGCGCTCGCTGTTCGAGCCGTTGCTGCTGCCGGGGCCGTACTCGTGGCAGGGCTACAAGACCATCCTCAGCCTGACGGACTTCCCGACGTATTACGTCAACAGCATTCTCATCGCCATTGGCACCACCGTGCTGACCGTGGCGGTGGTGACGCCGATGGCTTATGCAATGGTGCGCAGCCGCCTGCCGGGCATGATGCTCATGGTACGGGCGATGCTGTTCGCCTACATGTTTCCCGCCCTGCTGCTGGCCATCCCGATTTACATCTTTCTGGTGAAGATCGGCCTCGACGACACGCGCCTGAGCCTCATCCTGACGCACAGCACCTTCACGCTGCCGCTCGGTGTGTGGCTGATGTGGGGATTCTTCAAGAACTTTCCGTTCGAGGTGGAGGAGTCGGCCTTCATCGACGGCTGTTCCCGTCTGCAGGCCATCTACCGCATCATCATGCCCCTCACCCTGCCTGGCGTGCTGACGGTGGTGCTGTTCGCTTTCGTGTTGTCGTGGTCGGATTTCGTCTTCTCGCTCATCCTCATCACTTCCGATGAGCTCAAAACCCTGCCCTACGGCCTCGCTTCCATCGACGATGCCTACGACGCGAACTGGGGAGAACTGATGGCGGGTTCAACCATGATCTGCCTGCCCCTGTTGGCCCTGTTCGCCTTCCTCAGCCGCTATTTCATCCGCGGCCTCAGCATGGGGGCGGTGAAGAGTTAGGGAAGAGCCGGTGCGCGACGCACGGCTCTTCAGGCCGCTCAATTCGCCATCAAAACGCCAATACCTTCTTAGGGTTGTCAATTAAGATCTTGCTGATCACCCGTTTTTGTAATGCCAGCCTCGTTCAAGTTTGGAACTACCTCCGACAGGATCAACGTCCACGGGTCTTCCTTGAACAGCCACCAATCCGACTCGCGCTTCTCCTCCTGCCAGAACGTCCGGTAAAAATAAGGAACGGTGTCGTGGCTCAGGAGGAGTTGATCCTCATAGCCCGCGTCCAGCAGCGGCCGGATGTACTCCGCGCGATCTTCCACCGGGTAGTTCGGGTAGCCGATGCGGTCAAACTGCACCCATACCCCCAGGTCCGCAAGTTGCTTGTGGTAATCCGTTGCGCGGACGTTTTCGCGATCATCCTTGTAGCCTTGATGCCCGATGATGATTTTTTGCGGGCTAACGCCCAGGAGAGTAGCAATTGGGCCATCTCCAGGCCGCCACCGTCAGTGGTGTGGACGCTGATCGGACAGCCCGTTTCGATGCAGGCCAGACCCGCCGCGGTATTGGCGCGCCGTTCCAGGGCGGTCAGATAGGTGCTCGTGGCGATCTTGATGATTCCGGCCTTGACGTCCGTGAAGACAGTCCCGGGCTCTCCGTAAGGGTCTTCCATCCCTTCGGTGATTTCCTTGATATAGAGCCGTGTGACCTGCTCGATGCCGTCGGGTTGCACTAGCATGGCGACGGCCCACAGGTGCATGGGGGCCAGGGCCTCGCCCCAAAAACCGGTGCAGCCAACGATGTGGACCGGGCTTTTCTTGGCCATGTCGACAATCAAGTGGGGATAGCGGCCCACCCGGATCGGCGTTACCTCGACGAGTGTGCCGTTTTCGGCCCAGCCGTCGAGTTGGCTGTAAAAAGCCTGTAAGCCGCTCACCGCTTGGTCAACGACCTGCTGGCGGAACGACCCCTCAATCGGGGCGATGGGATGGCCGTATAACTCCGACCAGTCGATGACCGGCGCATGCTCGTGCATGAGGGTGACGCCGAGATCGTCCGGCGAAATCGGGCCTAGAACCGTCTGTACCTTCGGCCCTTCCCCGTTGTCTGACGTTTGTGCCTGCGCGACTTGCGTATGCTCAACCAGCGCCTCACCGAGGGTCGCCATGACCGCCAGAGCCGAGGATGTTTTGACGAAATCCCGTCGGGTCATCCCGAATCCGTTATCGTTGCCTGTGTCCATGAGGTGCTCCTTGTTCGCAGGGGGAGTCGAGACCGTTGCGTGGGGCGAACTATATCGCCATTTGTTGCACAATGGAACACAGACCCCCCGCGTCTTCCCCTAAGTTCCGCTCATTTCCTTTGATTTCCATCCATTAGGTGGGCAGTGCCGAATTTCTGTGGAAATCTCGACCCTCAGAACACGGACAATTTGGCGGACAGTCTCGGCTCATCTAAGCTCGACTTTGTACAAAGTTGGTCAAGTGAGCCACTTGCAAAACTCCGCTAGTTTGGCCTCGGAGCGGTTGTCATGAGACCGTACGGTGAATCATTTGCCGTCGGTGGTTCCAATTGCCACGAATTCAGCCATGGCGGTGCCGAGTTCCGGCTCCCGTCTTGCGATGCGGACGCAACTCTCCCCCCTGCGTACAGGACAGCAGCGCGTGCCGGGATGGAGGAAACGGGGCCGCGAGACCAGCTTCAGGTCACCAAGCGCATCAACTGATCAACCGTGAGCGCCACAATCCCGAACATCAGATGACACAGCACCTTGGCATGGCGCGCACGCGCACGCTGCGACCTCCGAATCATCCTTGAGGCGACCATTGACGCGATCGACGGTCGAGCGTTCGTGGTAACGTCTCTCCTCAGACAGGACCAAACCACAGGCACGCCGTGCCTGCCTCTCCTGCCGCAGCGCCTGCTTGCGCGCGCCGCTGCGGGGGTTGACGTCGATGATCGCAACATGACCCAGGGCGCGGCTGTGGGCGCGGATTTCCGGGGCATCGTAGGCGCTGTCCATCAGGTCATACAGGTTGCGGACTCGCTCCGCCGTCAGGGTCGCCAGCGGGAGATGGCGATTGGCGTCGTGCAGCGACGCACGAGTAAGCAGGCAACATGACCGGGATGGCGCCGTCGGCCGCGTCAATATGCAACTTGTAGCCGCTCCATGACGTCTGATAGCCCTTGGCGTCGCGCTTGACGCCAATGTCACAGGCCGTACGGCAAGTCGGCGAGCATCTCCGGCAGGGTCATGTTGCGCTGGCGCTCCAGACGGCGCGGCTCCGTGAGGCGC
The DNA here is from genome assembly GCA_030341885.1 of Geodia barretti. Lineage (NCBI taxonomy): Eukaryota > Metazoa > Porifera > Demospongiae > Tetractinellida > Geodiidae > Geodia > Geodia barretti. The sequence goes on along the minus strand of CASHTH010001236.1, from coordinate 33,698 downwards.
TCCTCGCCCTTGCGCGGACGCCCGCGCCGCCGCTTCGGCTTGGCCGGCTGACGGCGCCTTCGGGGTCGGTCTCTCGCGCCCTTCAATCGCCGTCGAATCGCGTGAAATATGGCCTGCCAGACGCTCACCCTGGGTGCGTTTGATCAGCGCCTCGTGCAGGTGGGCTCGGCAAGGCGCTGTCGGCAAAATTCGGCAAAGGCACGTGAAAACGTCGCCTCGCTCGGAATGTGCTTGACGCTACGCCAAGCCGCACAACCGGCGCAGGGTGCTGTCGTGGCGCAGACGATCAAGCAACATCCGGGTGCTAACCAGCGCGAAGACGGCCTTGGCGATGAAGGCGCGGGCTAAGGCCGCGCGGTCGCTTGGCGGACAGCCGCGACGCCGGTGCTGGTACGGCAGCAGCGTTTCCACCCGCACCCATTCGAGCACCATGACGAAGCGCTGATGGCGTTCCCCCAGCGCCCCGATCGTTTCCTCAAGCTGCGGGAACAGCAGCGCTTGAAAGCAAGACCAGTAACTCGATAGTATCTCACGTAAGGCCATTGGGGTCGTTCCTCCTGATCGGTTGTTTGACAACTCAACAGAATCAGAAAGCGGCCCCAATGTCCACCAATCAGCCCCAGAGCCTGCCCCGTGCTTGACACGGAGAAAGAAAATCCCACTCGTACACGCAATTCTGCAAGTGGCTCAAGTCAGTGCGTATAACAGGCCGATTGCATCAAGCCCTGTAGATAGACTCGAGGGATTTTTACCCACTCGGTGTCGGGCGTTGATGTTGAAAAACACTCGACCTCCCATAGATGCTGCCGTACCGCTGCCAAAGCATCGCTGAACGTTGCCTGCTGCTTGACATACCAAGCACTCTTTCGTACCGACAAGCGACCGTCCAGGTAGAGGTCATGAGCCAACAGCGCCACCAGCGAATACAAGCTCAGCAGACACGGCGTGGTCCGTTCAATCGCCAAGTCCGACCCCTGACGCTGGGTCTCAAAGCCCAAGTGGGCGCGGCTTTCCTCGAACGTCGTCTCGATGCTCCAGCGCTTGATAAAGCACGTCACAATATCACCTGCCTGATCGCTCGCACACGTCGAGAAATACGCCCGTGACGGGCCTTGGGTGTCGCGGTGGCCTACCAGAACCCATCTGAGCGGCAGCAGCGGCTGGCCGCTGCGATACCACAGCGCCGCGCCGCTACTGACCTGCAACCATCGCAGGCGGCCATCATACCAGCGCACACACAGGGACTGCCAAGGGGTCGCCGCGTCATCGAGACGTTCGGCCAGCGTGGGCAGGCGTCTGCCTTTGAGACGCGGGCGACCCCGCGCACCCGGTTGGCGAGGCGGCGGCGCTTCATGGAGAACCGCATCGAGACGCAGGGGCGCAATCAGGCGCACCCCACAGCGCCGACAGGCATGCCCGAGTTCCACGACACTGTAGGCTTGATCACCAAGCACGGTGATAGCGACGTGCGGCAGCCAACGACGCACCACCCGGATCATCTGGCGTGCCCACTGGGCGATGGTCTTGTGTCTCAGCCCCAGGCGCTCACTGACCTGGGGCGTTGGCGCCGGCACACTCAAGACGGGCAAGGCCCAACAACGCGTCGTCCAGGGCGGCGTGATGACCAGGGTCAACACAATCCAGCGTAGCCCACTGGTGCTGACGGTGCGCTTGCGGCTGGAAGCCAGCGGGTCGCGGTAATGACCGCGCTTGCTGATACGTCGGCCCCAGTGTCTCTCCAGCGTTTCGTCAATGACGAACGTGAGGCTGCCGCCAGCGGCACCAAAGGTCTGCACCAGCATGGATAGCAGACAGCGACTGCCTTTGAGAGCGGACCAGCGAGCACGATTGAACACCTGATGGTAGAGACTGAAGGACGCCGTATCACCCTGGCCCGTGTGTCGCAGGGCCGCGGTGACGGTGCGTCGCCCGCAGGCCAACAGGGTCCCGATGAGCAGGCGTTGGGCTTTGCGCCAGGTTGGTGCGCTGAAGAGACTTTGAAAGGGTGCCAGTAGGGTGCTAGGGTGTGCTGAAGGGGGCATCGCTGACCTCACTGCAAGATGGTTTGGTGGAACCTGCCATCTTACAAGACGGGGACGATGCCCTGGATACTCTCTCATTTTGTACAAAGTCGAGCTAAGAGTCTGTTCCTAAAGTCGTGAGTGGTCCCGACATGTGGTATTGCGAGTTGGTTGCAACACCACTTGGAGGAAACCACATGCCTTGGAACAGGACCACTCGCAAGGATTATAAACGTGACGGCAGACGCTACGAAAGCGACGTGACAGATAAGGAATGGGCAATCGTCGAAGCGATGCTGCCCAAACAGGGGCCCCTGGGGCACCCTCGCGAGACGGACTTGCGCGAGGTCTTCAATGCCATCCAGTATGTGCTGGCCACGGGTTGCCAGTGGCGGGCGCTGCCGGGTGATTTTCCGCCCTATTCGACGGTCATCAACTACTGAGCATCTCTAATAATACTCATCTTCCCACGTGGTTTAGAATCACAGAGACACGTTAACCAACAGGCCGGAGGAGTTGAACATGGCTCAGATGGGCTTTTTCGATGTCGAGAATCGCTACGCCGCTCTGGATGCCAAGCATGACCCCCTGGTGAAGATCAATGCCGTCGTTCCCTGGGAAGCCTTCCGCAGCCGCCTGGAAAACGTCTGGCGCAAGCCGCCCGACAAGCGTAAGTCCAATGCGGGGTGCAAGCCGTGGGACGCCATCGTCATGTTCAAAGCGATCATTTTGTGCGCCCTCTACAATCTGTCGGATGACCAGGTCGAGTATCAGATGCGTGACCGCCTGTCCTTCGTGCGCTTTCTGGGCTTGCGCTTGAAGACAAGGTGCCCGACGCCAAGACGGTGTGGCTCTACCGCGAGCAGTTGTCACAGCTGGCCTCATGGAGGCCTTGTTTGAGGATTTCGACGGCTATCTGAAAAGCCAGGGCTACCGGGCCATGGGCGGACCAGATCATCGATGCCTCGATTGTCGCGGTTCCCATTCAACGCAATCGTCGTGACGACAATGAGCAGATCAAGCGCGGTGAGATGCCCGCGGCCTGGGCCGACAAGGCGGCCAAGCGTCGGCAAAGGATACGGATGCGCGCTGGACGAAGAAGCACGGCAAGAGCCACTATGGCGACAAGAATCACGTCAGCATCGACCGTCGGCACAAACGGATCCGGCGTTACCGGGGTGACGGACGCGGCGGTGCACGACAGCCAAGGGGTTGATGAACTGCTTACGTCGACAACACGGCAAGCGGCGTCTGGGCGGACAGCGCCTACCGGGTCCAAAGCGATCGCGGAGAAGGTCAAGGAAAGGGCTTGACGAGTCGGATTCATCGCAAGGGGCTATCGCAACCGTCCGCTGTGTGATTGGGAGAAGGCGGGCAACCAGAGTCGTTCACGGTTTCGAGCACGGGTAGAAGCATGTCTTCGGGGCGCAGCAAAACGACGTGGGCGGGACGTTGGTTCGCAGCATCGGTCTTGTACGGGCGAGCGCGCGGATATGTCCTCAAGAACCTTGCCTACAACAGCGTCGCCTGGTTCACTGCAACGTCTGGCGATGGTGGTGGATTCACGCTAAAGGGTGCAGCAGGGCGTGGACGCCTCATTGAAAGCGCCATGGTTCTTGTCGGGGGAGCGACATCACCGCGCCAACCGCCGTTCATTCTCTACCGACATCACGCGATAGGACCACTCACGCCAGTTTTGCCCGCCAGTGAGTTATTTTTCGAGGCGCCCTCGAGTTACTGGTCTTGCTTTCAAGCGCTGCTGTTCCCGCAGCTTGAGGAAACGATCGGGGCGCTGGGGGAACGCCATCAGCGCTTCGTCATGGTGCTCGAATGGGTGCGGGTGGAAACGCTGCTGCCGTACCAGCACCGGCGTCGCGGCTGTCCGCCAAGCGACCGCGCGGCCTTAGCCCGCGCCTTCATCGCCAAGGCCGTCTTCGCGCTGGTTAGCACCCGGATGTTGCTTGATCGTCTGCGCCACGACAGCACCCTGCGCCGGTTGTGCGGCTGGCGTAGCGTCAAGCACATTCCGAGCGAGGCGACGTTTTCACGTGCCTTTGCCGAATTTGCCGACAGCGCCTTGCCGAGCCACCTGCACGAGGCGCTGATCAAACGCACCCAGGGTGAGCGTCTGGCAGGCCATATTTCACGCGATTCGACGGCGATTGAAGGGCGCGAGAGACCGACCCCGAAGGCGCCGCAGCCGGCCAAGCCGAAGCGGCGGCGCGGGCGTCCGCGCAAGGGCGAGGAGCGCCCCACGGAGCCGCGCCGTCTGGAGCGCCAGCGCAACATGACCCTGCCGGAGATGCTCGCCGACTTGCCGTACGCCTGTGACATTGGCGTCAAGCGCGACGCCAAGGGCTATCAGACGTCATGGAGCGGCTACAAGTTGCATATTGACGCGGCCGACGGCGCCATCCCGGTCAGTTGCCTGCTTACCTCGGCGTCGCTGCACGACAGCCAAGTCGCCATCCCGCTGGCGACCCTGACGGCGGAGCGAGTCCGCAACCTGTATGACCTGATGGACAGCGCCTACGATGCCCCGGAAATCCGCGCCCACAGCCGCGCCCTGGGTCATGTTGCGATCATCGACGTCAACCCCCGCAGCGGCGCGCGCAAGCAGGCGCTGCGGCAGGAGAGGCAGGCACGGCGTGCCTGTGGGTTGGTCCTGTCTGAGGAGAGACGTTACCACGAACGCTCGACCGTCGAGCGCGTCAATGGTCGCCTCAAGGATGAATTCGGAGGTCGCAGCGTGCGCGTGCGCGGCCATGCCAAGGTGCTGTGTCATCTGATGTTCGGGATTGTGGCGCTCACGGTTGATCAGTTGATGCGCTTGGTGACCTGAAGCTGGTCTCGCGGCCCCGTTTCCTCCATCCCGGCACGCGCTGCTGTCCTGTACGCAGGGGGGAGAGTTGCGTCCGCATCGCAAGACGGGAGCCGGAACTCGGCACCGCCATGGCTGAATTCGTGGCAATTGGAACCACCGACGGCAAATGATTCACCGTACGGTCTCATGACAACCGCTCCGAGGCCAAACTAGCGGAGTTTTGCAAGTGGCTCCTCTTTGACTTTTTTACAGGTGGCGAGGAAGGAAGAGGCGTATCTTTCGTCTAAGTTTGCAGAGCACTATGCTGCCTACAAAAACAGTGCGCCACGGTTCATCCCTATGAATTTCAGGGCATTTCAAACGGAGCCCAGCGTGAATGTTGACGTCCGAGTGTTGAACCGCTGCTTTTGGGACGCTGCATTCTTTATCCTGGCAATTCCCAGCGCTTGAGCTTGTTAAATGGTTGCATGGAGTCAAATCTGTAGCGACATTCGTATTGGTCTGACGCCAATATGTAAGCTATGAATTGGCGCCGTTGCTGGTCGAAACGGCAGTCGCGGCAGGGCTTCCCACCACGCAGGGTGATTTCGCCGGTTTCGGGCCAAAACGGTGGGACATGTGCCGAGGATTCAGAACTGTTTGGCAGTAAAAGTGGAACGCCAGCCCAGAAATCAAGGACGCCGTCCAGATGCCCAGGCAGCCTTGCCGGAGCTCACGGGCAGTATTGCAAGTGATGATTTACGCGGCAATCCGCTCAACCGGTGAAAGTGCAGATCGTTAGATACGGCCGACGGCAGGTTTTCCCCTTGCCGGTGTGGAAAACGTCGGCGACTGTTGTCTACTCGAATTCTGGGCTGGGAAGATGCGTCAGGGACCAGAATCTGACAGTTGTGCCTTGAGCGCCTGGAAGTCTGGTCTCGGTCAGCCCGGTAGCGGCCTCGATGACGTCTCACGTCACCCCGACCCGTAACAAGCCTTCCCCGACTTGGATTTTGGCGCGTTGTTCGTCGTGCTGCTCACCTTCGGCCAAGAGTTCCTCCGCATACGTCATGATCTCTCCTCCGCGCTCAAGTCCCTGGCGCTGGAGCGCCTCGGTGTCCTGCGTCACTATCAGGTACAAAATGAAGCGTCAGAGTTCATCCACCCCGCCGCCGACCTGGCTCAGAGACAGGAGCAACTGCGCCGTCATCTGCAGCGCCATGTCCACGTGGCGGCCGAACGCTGCCATCATCAGCAACTAGAGCGTTTTCGTATCAAGCTGTAGGTCGGATTAGCGAAGCGTAATCCGACATTCCACTGCACCCCGCAGGCTTCTGCTGTCGGGTCACGTCTTCGGTTAACCCGACTTACCTGAAGCCGCCAGTCTATACATGTATTCAATCCGATACAGAAATGCTCTAGGTGTCGCGGCCCCTGACGCCGCCGGCAACCTTCGTCGGGATCGAGAGTCGTCTGGTCCAGGAGTTCGTGAGCGAACCGGGCTACCCACGGCAAGGCGCGGGCGGCTTCGGGAAATAGGTCACTGAACTCGGTCGAATGGTTCCAATCGCGCCCGCTCTGGTAAAACACCACCGGCACGATAGGCCGTAGCTTGTTCCGCGCCACCCGGAGCCCTCAGCCATTCGTCCAGCTTTGACCACCGACGCCGCCCCGATACGTTGCGCACGGCGATGGACACCGCCTTCTTTTGCCCCACCAGGGGTCGGTTGCGGAAAAGGGCGAAATGACACGCTAAGGGCAAATCAGCGTCTCTTTTTCCATCTGTATTCGGCCGGCAAGCAGAATGTGGCCCCATCCGAGGGGCGAGGTGTGTGGCAGGAGCTCAGGCACCACGGGCAGGCCGGCGTGTCTTCGCCTGGCGACCGCTTCGCCCAGCCGGGCGGTGTTCCAGTAGATGACGATGGCGGCGAGCAGATTGAGGCCTGTCAGGCATTGCGAGCGTTAGAGCGCTTTCGGATCAAGACGGCTTGTAGTGAGTGTCGGCCTTGTTGAAATCCTGATCGTTCAATACAGAAATCGAGCGTTTACAGCCACGTAGGCGCTAAGCATGAACGCGCCTTCAAGGCGGGAAATGCGCCTGCCGGTGACCATGACCGGAAGCAAAAGGACAGCCGACGCCAGCATGATCCATTGATCGACGGCGACGATATGGCCCGAGAATTCCAGAGGACCGAACAACGCCCCGGTACCCAGCACGCCCAGGATGTTGAAGATGTTGCTACCCAGAACGTTGGCGACGGCAACGTCGGCATGATGTCTGTAGGCCGCAATCATCGTGGCTGTCAATTCGGGCACCGATGTGCCGAAGGCGATCAAGGTCAGGCCGATGATCGACTGCGGAATGCCGACGGCTTCGGCGATTGCAACAGCCGTTTCGACAAGCAGGGCTGCACCATAGACAAGACCCACGAATCCGCCGAGGATATAGGTGATGATCTTCAGAATGCCCATCGGAATACCAGCGTTTTTCTCGCCGACCTTCTCATGCAACTCGGTGGCGGCATTCTGATGCCGCCTGTCCCGCCGGTAGCTCAGCCACATGAAACCGGCCAATAGTGTCAACATCGACCCGCCTTGCCAAGTTGCAATTCCGCCGAGCAATCCGAGGCCGCACAGCAGCAACGCAGCAAACAGCATCATGGTGCCGTCATGGCGCACCGCACGCGGGTCGCAACTTAGCGGTCGGATCAAGGCCCCCATCCCGAGGATGAGCAGGGTATTGGCGATGTTGCTCCCGATGGCATTGCCGACTGCAATGTCCGCGTTCCCGGCGAGCACGGACTGAACCGTAACCACCAACTCGGGCGCGGAGGTGCCGATGCCCATGACCGTCAACCCGATGATCGCGGGCGACACCCCCATGAAACGTGCCAAGCCGACCGTGCCGCGCAGGGCGAATTCACCGCCGAGTATCAGGAGGATGAAACCAAGGACAAGAAAGAGAATATCCATCATGCCTCCAAGCGCAGCAACTCACCACACGACTGTAATTCTTTAGCCTGCCCGGCAATCTGCGGTTTTCCTCCGAGTGCAGAATGAGGGGCAGCGGCTGAAAGCTACAGAACTACCCAGGTCAAAACCGATCCCGGTATTAGAGCATTCCCGTGTTGGGATTGAGTGATATGTGGTCCGGTAGCCCCTCAAGCAGGTCGGGTTAACCGCAGGCGTATCCGAAACCTGCAGCTTGATACTGAAATGCTCTGGCGCTGCCCCCGTGCTGGATTACCTGATCTCTCCATGGTGGCCGCTGCACAGGGTTCTTCAGGGCATGGCGGGACGTTCCCTTGTTCAGGCCAACCCGGGATGGCGCTGCATGGCTGGATTCAGCGCCCAGTCGATTATGAAGAGTGTGGGGCTCGATCCGTCCGATTTCGCGCAGCGCAGCGGCGACATCGCTACGGCACAGATCACATTCTCGAAAACGTTGTCTCGAGTGCATGTTTTCGTAACAAGGTTTTGCGGGGTTGTCGGGCGCGTTTTTCGGCAAAGCGTAAGTCCTGGAGGTCTACCGCGATGCGCGCGACAAAGAGTTGGATACTGTTGGCAAACCCTGCTTACAGTCATCTGCCCGCCCTTGTCGCACAGGAGGGAGCCAGCAATGCCAATGGTAAGGGCCATGTCGGGGCTCGCGGCCGTTCTCCAAACTTGGCCACTTGGCGATTCAATTGGGGTTCGCCAACAGTATCCGGACGATTTCCTTGTAGACACAACTGGCACCGTATACCCCGACGATTCCCGAAAGAAAACCTGTTGCGCAAAACTCTGCAAGTTTCTGAATGCGGCCCTGTCTATTCTGACGGGGGCCGGCCCTATGAGGTCATCATCAGGACGACCGTAGCCACAAGAGACGGCTCGTAGAGGATCGTGCAACCCCTGGTCTGGCAGGTTACAATTTCATTCTCACGAGCGTGGGTCTGTCGCAGATAATCTGGGCCCATTCGCATTTAATTCGGGCCGGACCGAAAATATAGTCAGTTAATGTGGGCCAGAAATTGCGATGATCTCGGGCCCGGCTTCCGATGTTCTCAAGTCGCTACACATGAGATGCAACTTTCAGATCGCAACCACACTTTTTGCACTCCCCTTATTGCCTCGCAGGTATCCGGCCGGAGCTTCGAGACGGGCTGAATCATGGGGGTGTTCCCGTTGGGTAAGGGGAACGTGGCGGCGTGCCGGGCGAGCGGGGCCGCGCGATCCCGTGTTCGTGGTGATGATTACAGGCTGTCTCTGAGGGAAGGCGTCGGCTTGAAGGCGATGGTCTTGCTGGCTTTGATCTTCATGGTGGCCCCGGTTTGCGGATTGCGTCCTTTCCGTGCCGCTCGTTCTCGCAATGTGAAGGTGCCGAAGCCTGGGTACGCGAAGCGCTTTTCTTTGCAGACGGCTTGGCCGATGGCGTTGAAGGTCGCCTCCAGTAGCGTTTCGGGTCCTTCTTGCTGAGGCTGACGCCTGAGGAGCTGGTGACTTGGTCGATGAGGTCTTTCTTGGTCATGTGGTTTCCTTTGTGAGTTGAGGGATTTCTGGAAGACGAGCGTAGACAGGAACGTGGGAATATACAACCAGGCGGCCTAAATGGAGTCAGGCGTGGTGGGGAGTGCCAAAAAACGGGGGATACTCAAGGGGCGTGCGGTTAAGTTTCAGGTGTCCTGTCCCAGACGACTTTAGTCTTGGGCGCCACGGCTCAATTTCCTCTCCCCACACGAATCCGCAATCGCCCACACTTTTTGGCGCTTCCCTATCCTACGGTGTAAACTCTGCGCCCACAGCGTCGTACATGTATGACAAACAAAGAGGCCGCCATGTTGTCGATCCGACTTCCCGAAGAAATCGAAGCCCGACTCGAGCGCCTTGCGAAGCAGACGGGCCGGACCAAGAGCTTTTATGCTCGCGAAGCCATCCTTGAGAAAATCGAGGACATGGAAGACGTCTATCTAGCCGAACACGTGCTGGAGCGCATTCGCAAGGGGGAGGAAAAAACCCTGAGCGCGGAAGAAATGTGTCGTGGCCTGGAGGATTGAGTACGCCGAAAGCGTCCAGAAGTCCGTTCGCCGCCTGGATCGGCAGATGCAGCGACGGCTTCGGGCTTTCCTCGAGGTCCGATTGGCCGGCATGGACAATCCGCGCCAGGCATTGCGATGCAGGGGACACGGTATGGTGATCTGTGGCGTTACCGTGTCGGAAATTATCGTATCATGGCCGAGATAGATGATGAACGTATCCGTATCCTGGTCGTACGGATCGCCCATCGCAGCGATGCATACCGCTAGCAACTGCGCAGGAGGTAAAGGGTGAAGCCGCACCGAAACTGGAAGAGGCGATCTACCTGGAGAGTGCCAAAAAGTGGGGGCATTCAAGGTCGCACGGTTCAATTTCGGACGCCCTGTCTCAGATACCTTCAGGCCTTGGTGTCGCGGCTCGAATTTCTCTTGCCCACACAGATCCGCAATCTCGCCCCCACTTTTTGGTACTCCCCATTGACGTACGTCACCAACCTCATGCGCAAGCCCGTAGCCGTGTGCCAGGCTCAAAACGCTAAGCAGGCCGCCACCATATGACTGCCAAACATCCCCCGGAAGAGGACGTACAACCCGCTGCCAGCCCCGCAAAAATGCCACAGGCGGACAGTTCGATAGGCGGGGCGTTGGCGCCTTACCAGCGCTCGAGCCGGCGCCGCGCACTCTGCCAGATCCTCACCTCGGTGCTGCCCTACGCCATGTGCTGGTACCTGATGTTCCATAGCCTGCAGTACGGCTACTGGCTGACGTGCCTGCTGGCCGTGCCGGCCGCCGGCTTTTACCTGCGGTCTTTCATGATCCTGCACGATTGCACGCACGGGTCGTTCTTTTCCTCGCGCAGGGCGAATAACGTGCTGGGGTTCGTGCTCGGCGTGCTGACGCTGGCGCCCTTCGCCTTCTGGCGCAAGACGCACCTCATCCACCATGCCACCTCCGGCGACCTCAATCGCAGGGGGTGGGGCGATGTCAAGACCCTGACCGTCAGGGAATATACCGCGCTCCCCAAGGCACGACAGCGCCTGTACCGCCTTTATCGGCACCCGCTGTTCATGTTTGGCATTGGCGTTTTCCTGCTTTTTCTGGTGTTTCACCGCTTTCCGTGGAGGATCCCGTCGGATTGGAAGCGCGAGTGGCGCAGTGTCCATCTGACGAATGCCATGCTGGCGCTGGTCGCCGTTGTGATGGCGCTCACCATCGGTTTCACGTCCTTTCTGATGATCCTGGTCCCCATCATGCTGATTGCGTCGTGTTGCGGAGGCTTGTTGTTTTACGTGCAGCATCAATTTGAGGACACCTATTGGCGCCCGCACGACGAGTGGAATTTCCACCAAGCGGTCCTGCTGGGAAGTAGCTATCTCGAGTTGCCCCGTCTTCTGCAGTGGTTCAGCGCCAATATCGGCTTTCACCATATCCACCATCTGAGCGCGCGCATTCCCAATTACAACCTCGAGGCCTGCTTTCGAGGCATCCCTCAGGTGCAACATCCGCCGCGCATCAGACTCGGGCAGAGTTGGCGCTTGGCGTCGCTGAAGTTATGGGATGAAGAGCAACAACGACTGGTGGGTTTCAAAACGGGACGGCAAAACGGGGCCAGGCAGCCTGCCAAGCCTCTCCAGCATGCCTGAAATGTCCGGCAGGCTTATCTACGCCATGAGCCGTGCTGAGCCATCACCCTCAAAGTGGTCCATCCCGACCTTGCGGGATAAGCAAGTTATGCCTTGCCCGCGATGTTGGGCCGCTGGGTCCAAGAAAGTCTCGGCTTGGAAACTTGCCCATCGAATCAGTGGGGTTAGACGGCGTAGCCTGGAGCCCAGCTTCACGCACTTCCCGTTTAACTGGACCGGCGATGGCGGAGGCGCCTCAGGCACGGGGGTAGGCACTCTGGTTCCGAGACCGTCAGAGTGCCGCCTACCCGCATCGGACCCTCTCACAAAACGACCGTTTTCCCTTGCTCCCGCCAATACGCCCAAATGCCCCTGAAACAGCCCAATTCCTGTTTCATCTGACCGTCTCACCTATTACAATATCAACAAGTCACTATGATGTATGAAATATGAGACGAAGGAGTCCTGTATGGGGAAGTTGATCGGCTACGCCCGGGTGAATACCGGCGACCAAGACCTGCAGTTGTAGTTGGACTCCTTGAAGACGGCAGGATGCCGTGACGATGACATCTATACGGACAAGGCATCCAGAGCTCGCGCCGGCCGGCCTGGGCTCGATTCATGTGTCGCCGTCCTGGAGCCGGGAGATACACTGGTTGTCTGGAGGCTGGACCGCCTGGGGCGCTCGATGCCGCACCTAGTGGGTCTGGTGGAGGATTTTGCTGGATAAGGGCATCGGCTTTCGGTCGCTGCTCGACGGCGCCATCGACACCACCACGGCATCCGGGGAACTCATGTTCAATATCTTCTCGAGCTTGGCGCAGTTCGAGCGACGCCTCATCCAGGAGCGGACCCAAGCTGGTCTCGCGGCTGCCCGGGCGCGGGGACGTCTCGGCGGCCGCAAACCGATCAGTCCGAACGACCCGCGCGTGGTGACCGCCAAGCGCCTGCACAAGGATCGCAGCTTGAGCATTGATCAGATCTGCAAGACGTTGGGAATCTCCAGGCCAACGTTTTACCGATACTTGGCATTACCTGACGTCACCCGGAGAAGTCCCCCGCAGACGCCTTAGGGCAACTTCCTCCTCGCTTCCAAAGGTTAACTTTACGACCATGTCGCTTGGGTGCACCAAGCGTTGGCAGTTCATAAAATATACTAAGGTGCATTCCGCAACAGACGTTGGTCCTAGGGCCTGTTGACATTCACGCGATTGCCAAGCACGGACTGACTCCATGAATCACGACAACGTATTGATATTATATGATTTACTAATCTGAACATCGCACCTGAACAGATCCGAAATCAGCGTCTCGAAGTTCCAATCCCTCAAGCAAGAGGCCGATACCAAGACAAGCATAGTGCTGGTTTCTGGCGTCCCCATTCACTCCTGTGCCAAACTGGCGACTCATACGACCGTATCTTTTCTATGAATGTCAACAGGCCCTAGTTCCCTGCGTTGTGGGAGGGGGTGAGGCAGCGGCACCGCGAAAGCCGACGGCAACAGCTATCCCTCATTCGCCTACCGCTACCGCGCCAGTTGCCGCCTCTACTCCAATGATTGTCACGGGCCTTCTATGACTCGTACGAGCCACTTGCAGAATTGCGTGTACGAGTGGGATTTTCTTTCTCCGTGTCAAGCGCGGGGCAGGCTCTGGGCTGATTGGTGGACATTGGGGCCGCTTTCTGATTCTGTTGAGTTGTCAAACAACCGAATCAGGAGGAACGACCCCAATGGCCTTACGTGAGATACTATCGAGTTACTGGTCTTGCTTTCAAGCGCTGCTGTTCCCGCAGCTTGAGGAAACGATCGGGGCGCTGGGGGAAACGCCATCAGCGCTTCGTCATGGTGCTCGAATGGGTGCGGGTGGAAACGCTGCTGCCGTACCAGCACCGGCGTCGCGGCTGTCCGCCAAGCGACCCGCGCGGCCTTAGCCCGCGCCTTCATCGCCAAGGCCGTCTTCGCGCTGGTTAGCACCCGGATGTTGCTTGATCGTCTGCGCCACGACAGCACCCTGCGCCGGTTGTGCGGCTGGCGTAGCGTCAAGCACATTCCGAGCGAGGCGACGTTTTCACGTGCCTTTGCCGAATTTGCCGACAGCGCCTGCGAGCCACCTGCACGAGGCGCTGATCAAACGCACCAGGGTGAGCGTCTGGCAGGCCATATTTCACGCGATTCGACGGCGATTGAAGGGCGCGAGAGAGCCGACCCCGAAGGCGCCGCAGCCGGCCAAGCCGAAGCGGCGGCGCGGGCGTCCGCGCAAGGGCGAGGAGCGCCCCACGGAGCCGCGCCGTCTGGAGCGCCAGCGCAACATGACCCTGCCGGAGATGCTCGCCGACTGCCGTACGCCTGTGACATTGGCGTCAAGCGCGACGCCAAGGGCTATCAGACGTCATGGAGCGGCTACAAGTTGCATATTGACGCGGCCGACGGCGCCATCCCGGTCAGTTGCCTGCGTACCTCGGCGTCGCTGCACGACAGCCAAGTCGCCATCCCGCTGGCGACCCTGACGGCGGAGCGAGTCCGCAACCTGTATGACCTGATGGACAGCGCCTACGATGCCCCGGAAATCCGCGCCCACAGCCGCGCCCTGGGTCATGTTGCGATCATCGACGTCAACCCCCGCAGCGGCGCGCGCAAGCAGGCGCTGCGGCAGGAGAGGCAGGCACGGGCGTGCCTGTGGGTTGGTCCTGTCTGAGGAGAGACGTTACCACGAACGCTCGACCGTCGAGCGCGTCAATGGTCGCCTCAAGGATGAATTCGGAGGTCGCAGCGTGCGCGTGCGCGGCCATGCCAAGGTGCTGTGTCATCTGATGTTCGGGATTGTGGCGCTCACGGTTGATCAGTTGATGCGCTTGGTGACCTGAAGCTGGTCTCGCGGTCCCGTTTCCTCCATCCGGCACGCGCTGTCCTGTACGCAGGGGGGAGAGTTGCGTCCGCATCGCAAGACGGGAGCCGGAACTCGGCACCGCCATGGCTGAATTCGTGGCAATTGGAACCACCGACGGCAAATGATTCACCGTACGGTCTCATGACAACCGCTCCGAGGCCAAACTAGCGGAGTTTTGCAAGTGGCTCGTACGAAAACAGATTCTCAGAACGGGACATCACACTACATCAACCCGAAGCTGAGGAACCCGTCTGGGGGGAACAAGTCGTAGACGCGCCTGCCGACGAGGTCCTTCAACGTCTCGGTCGCACCACCGCCGAGCGTGCCGTAACGCGCGCCGCGGTAGAAGTGAGAGACCGGGAATTCATCGGTGAAGCCATAGCCGCCGTGGACCTGCAGCGCGTCGCTGGTGACTTTGATGGCCATCTCGTTGACCTGCATCTTGGCGATCGCCGCAAGATAGGGATCCGGGAAGGGATCGGCCGAGGCGGCGGCGCGGTAGAGAATCGAGCGGCTCACCTCGATCTCGCGCGCCATGTCGGCGATGTGCCAGCGCATCCCCTGCATCGTGCCGGTCGGCCGCCCCTTGATCGTGCGGTGACGCACGTATTTCACCGCTTCCTCGAAGGCCCCTTCGGCGAGACCGAGCGACACCGAGGGATTCATGCAGCGCTGGGTGTTGAAAGCGGTCAGCAGCTTTTTCATCCCGTCGCGCTCGATGATAAGGTTTTCGCGCGGTAACTCCATGTCGCGGAACTGAATCTCGGCCAGTTCTCGCCGCCCATGGTGTGATACCGCGCCGTCACCTCGAAGCCCGGCGTCGACGGGTCGACCAGAACGCAGCCGATGCCTTCGGCTCCAGGGACGTTGTCGACGCGGGTGAACACGATAAAGCAGTGCGCCTCGTCCGCGCGAGAGATCAGGGTCTTGGTGCCGTTCAGCACCACAGTGTCGCCCTTGATCACCGTGTTGGTCTTGTAATTGGAGACATCAGTACCGGCATGCGGCTCGGTCATGCAGATCGCCAAAATCACCTTGTTGGTGATGACGCCTGGCAGAAATTTCTCTTGGACATGCTTCGGGGCGTAATTGGCGATGATCCGGTTCTGCGCGCCCATCGCACTCATCGCCGCCATCGCGGTAACGTAGCAGACCTTGGCCACTTCCTCGAGCACCAGTACGCAGTCAAGCACCGGCAGGCCCATGCCGCCGAATTCCTCGGGCACGGCCATGCCCAGAACGCCGATCTCGGCCAGATCTTCCAGGTTCTCATAGGGGAAGGTGCCATCCTGCCACTTCTTGACGCGAACCTTGAATTTCTCCTGCGCCAGCTGCCGGACAGTGCCGACCATGGCGCGTTGGTCGTCGGTTAGTTCAAGCTTCATGTCTCTTCTTTCGTGCGTTCAGTCGAATACGGGTTGGCGGCGTTCCGCGAAGGCGGTGAGCCCCTCCTTGTAGTCGTCGGATTTCAGCATCTCGACGATATGGGCGCGCTCTATCTCAAGCCCCTCGTCGAGCGTTTTCTCGATACCGCGGTAGACCGCATCCTTCAGCCGGGCCGCCGTGCGGCGGGACCGCATTGCAACGGTTTCCGCGAATTCCATCACGCGGTCCATGAACGCCTCTACCGGCACCACGTCGTTCACGAGCCCCCATTCGGCGGTCTTCTCGGTTATGAGGGCTCAGCAGTGTACATCGTCTCCAGCGCGCGCGCCGTTCCGATGAGCCGCGGCAGGCGTTGCGTGCCCCCTGCCCCAGGCATGGCACCGATGCGCGCTTCGGTAAGGCCGAGCTTGACGCCTGCCGCGGCGAAACGCACATCGCAGGCAAGCGAGATTTCCACTCCGCCGCCCATGGCATGGCTCATCAAAAGACGCCGGCCGCCCACTGCGCTGATCCCGGACACGCAATACTTCGATCCGGTCATCAACGCCTCGGCAGATGAAAGACAGCGGCGTGCGCGGGATCGAGAGAGTTCTCGCGCACCCTCCATCTCTTCGACCGGACGGTCCACCAAGGGGTTATCACGGATAACGCCGCAGGTCCTGCCATACAGGTCGGTTGAATCGATTTGTCGAATCCCGGCCCGCAAGCAGTGCCACCTCACGATCATGCCAAGCAGGTGTCCGTATAAGGTCCCTCTCTTGCAAATTTCACCGTACCATGTAAATGATACATGCAGCAGGATCGTTTTCCGGACCTTCGACACGGCAATACGATGTTACGTTGAACCCCACCTCTTACGGACACCCCAGCAGATGAGCAACCCTGATCGGCTACGCGCGTTGTTCCACGGACAAGCAGGACCTGACGGCGCAGAGACAGGCGCTCGCCGAGTTCGGTGTCGCATCGGATCGCATCTACATGGACAAGGGCCTGACCGGCACCAACCGCGCCCGGCCCGGTCTGGATCAGGCCATGGCCGCAGTGCGCAAGGGCGACACCCTGGTGGTGCCAAAACTGGACCGCTTGGCAAGATCGGTTCCCGATGCCCGGCACATCGCGGATCAACTACAGGCCAAGGGGGTGAAGCTCGCCCTGGGCAGCAATATCCATGATCCCAGCGACCCGATGGGCAAGATGTTTTTCAATATCCTGGCCATCTTCGCCGAGTTCGAGGCCGACCTCATTCGTATGCGCACGCGTGAAGGGATGGCCATCGCCCGCGCCAAGGGCAAGTTGCGGGGCAAGCAACCCAAGCTCTCCGACAAGCAGCAACGGGAACTCTGCCGCATGCACGCCACCGGCGACTATTCCATCGGCGATCTGGCGGAAGTTTTCGCCGTATCGAGGCCGACCGTCTACCGGACGCTCAACCGCGCCGCTGCTTCTTCATGAATCGATCCCTACCGGTGCCATGTCGCGCCAAAAGAATCATGCCATTTGGCGTTGAAGATCAGGCTGCGGGAATACGGGGATGTCTTGTAAAACGGCCGGAAACCGTTGCCGAACTCTGAGCCCATAACCTTTCAATTCCATCACCTTCCTGCATAGGTCGGTGCTTCTTGCCTTCTCTTGCCGATTCGGGGTCACGTCGGCTATCTTTATCGCCCCATCACTACAACCCGCTGGCTAGCAGCGTATCGGCGCGCTCGCTGGACCAACTGCTGGCATACTGTCAGGCTCAGGTGCGACTGGGACTGCGGACATACGGAACAAGCGCCAGGACGTACGTAGGCAGACGAGCTACGAGAAGCGGAAGGCAGCACAACGGGAAACAAGAAAAGGCAGTGAGCGAGTGAGCCAGACCTGTAAACCAGTTCACGATTGGAAGATGCCGGAGATCGGCGACATCGGCCTAAAATGCCAGAGGTGCGGGACATTTTCGGCTTCTCAGCGATGTCGGAAGGAATGCGAGTAGCCATCACACGTGCGCGTTATAAACACTACGTGGAGGGCCAGGAGTTCGAGGAGGCATTTGACGCCCATACGATGCCGACCGTGAGACCGGTCGATGGGAGCCCCCCCCCGCGTAAGGAGTTGTCGGCAGAGGAGATCGCCAGGCAAATACAGAAGCAAGCGCACCGCGAAAAGTGAGGGGAGCAATGAGCGAACAAAGCACCAACGCCCCTCCGTATTGGGTCAACGGCCGCAAAGTGACGAATCGCTTCCCCAAATAAATTGCCGTTTCTCTCTGGCTGAATACCCACTTTAAGGGTGTCGCCGTAGAGCACCCGCGCCGGACCCGGCAGCGCTGCGGGGCCACGGGCGATCCGAACCAACTCCTTAATCTTAGAGTCTGATCCATAAGTCGTGAGTGGTCCCGACATGTGGTATTCCGAGTTGATTGCAACATCAGCCTTGGAGGACCCCATGCCTTGGAACAGGACCACTGTAAGGATTATAAACGTGACGGCAGACGCTACGAAAGCGACGTGACAGACAAAGAATGGGCGACCATGAACCATGATCCCCAAGCAGGGGACGCTGGGGCGTCCACGCCAGACAGATCTGCGCGAGGTCTTCAATGCCGTCGAGTATGTGCTGGCCACGGGATGCCAGTGGCGGGTGCTGCCGCGAGACTTTCCGCCCCATTCTACGGTCATGAAGTACTTTTACAGGTGGCAAGGCAGCGGTGTTTTCGACCGCATGATGGATGCGCTTCGTGATCTTGCGCGGGCTGAGGCAGGTCGCGGGCCTGAGCCGACAGCGGCGATTATCGACAGCAAAGTGTGAAGACGACGGAGAGTGGGGGGCCGCGCGGTTATGATGGCGGCAAGAAGGTTGTGGGCCGCAAGCGCCATATCGCAGTTGACGTCGAAGGCTCTCCGATCGTGGTTGATGTCCACGCGGCGTCGGTGCAGGACCGCGACGGTGCCCCGGCTGTGATTATGGCGCTCCTTGAGGTGGCTGTGTGTGTCGAGAGGCTCTTTGCCGATAGTGGCTATGCGGGTCCGAAGCTCCAGGATGCGTTGAAAGAATTGGGTGTATCGGAGCTGATTGAGATCGTGCCCAAGCCCAAGGGCGCCAGGGTTACGGTTTTGTCGCGTCGTTGGGTAGTAGAACGAACGTTTGCGTGGATGGGTCGTTACCGCCGTCTTGCAAAGGACGTGGAGCGGACCCTGGCATGTTCTCTAGCCTGGGTGAAGCTGGCCGGATGCCGCTTCATGATGCGACGGGTCGCTCGGCACCAGAACCTGAGACATTCTGCGGATATCGCCGCCTGATGACTTATGGATCAGACTCTTAGGCCCCCGTACCCCTCAAGAGGCGAAGACCCACGGCCGTTCGCAGGACCAGCACAGCACTATGTGTGGACAGAGACACCGTTCATTGGTTCTTGTATCTCCTTACTCGCTCAAACCAATCGCTCACAAGTTCAACTCACTCTCAAGCTTACTCACTTCTGGAGCCACGTAATTGACCTTTCCACTCTTGTCGTGGCGTTTTGCCCACTGTGAAATACGACTGTAGCTTGCCTGGAATTCCCTGTTGTCTTCGTTGGAGAATTGGACAAGTCCTCTCACCATCGCGGGCCGCACTTCGAGCCCGCCTTCAGAGACGATAGGCCCGACGAGTTCCTGGCTGAAAATTCGTTCCCATGTCTCCGAGAGATTCCCTGACCAGACGGCAACCTCTGTCTCGTAACGATCCTGCTCCCAATCTGGAGATTCTCTCTTGATTCTAGCGAAGTCTTCCCGGAGCACTCCGAATCGTTCAGCCACGTCCTTGGCCTTCCAGGGGTGTTTCATGCTGCACATACCTGGCTTGCGGTCTCCCCCGCGGCTCTTTGCTACCGATCGATCAGTTACACCGACCCCTTTTCCGTTCGCCTCTCGCTTGAGAACTGCAACTAAAGACACGTCGTGGGTGAACACGACGATTTGTCGATCCTGCCCCAGTTCAACGAGTCGGTTTGCCACCAGTTCCCGTCGTACGTGGTCCAGTGAACTCACGGGGTCATCTAGGATGAGTGCGGACTTCGAGGCGTCCAGATACGCCTCCGTAAAGAAGGCGGCCAAACCAAGAGCCGTCTTCTCTCCTTCGCTAGAAACCTCCGGCAGTGTGACATGCTGGCGTGCACCCACAAGCTTTGGCAGATGCAGCAAGGCCGTTCGCTCGGCGCGCGTTTTGGCAATCGTAACCCTCTCGAGCTGTAAACGATCCGTCTCCCGGGTGAATCGATCGCGAATGACCTCGGTAACTTCCGCTGCGGATAGCTCGGAGACCTTTCTCGTGATCGCCCCCGTCGCAGCACTGTTCTTAATGTCTTCCAACTTTGCGCGGATTCTTAGCCGTTTGATCTCTTCGACAATAACACGGCGTTGGTTTCTCATTGCCCCGAGTAGTTCGCTCTCCATCCTCCTCTTAGTGGTTAAACGGAGACGGTTTTTTGCGGCCTCGGGGTCGGCGAGTTCCAGCGCATCCGCCCTCGCCTGAACGGCGGCCTCACGAAACCGTACTACCAACGAAGCACACTCAAATTCGACACCAGGGAAATCACCGTAGTCGGAAAGTGCCTTGACGAGTTCAGTTCGCACGTTATCTGCTACGGACAATGTCGATCGCGTCTCGGATACAAGCTTCGAATTCCATAGTCTGCGCCGCAGCGCAGCCCGAAACATGTCCCTGCAGGGCATTCCCGAGAAGGTAATCATGTCGATCATGGGTCACAAGACACGCGTGATGTTCGACCGTTACAACATAATCACCGAGTCGGACCAGCGCGAGTATGCGAAGCGGCTATTCGGGCCGTAACACGGACAATGAGGCGGACAATCTGCTAGTTGCAGCTGGCAGATGGTTGATTCATAAGGGGTTATGGGTTTCTGTGATTACATGCACAATGAAACACTCCAGCACATGGTTTTCGAGGCTGAAGACATCGCCGATTTACGACAATAGGAGATACGCTTATGCCTGCCTCGCGTCCTGCTGAACCAACGTGGTACACGATTCTCGATACCCCCTTTGGCGCCTTGTGCATAGTCGGTACAGCTCAGGGGCTGACACACGTCGAATTTCAGGACGGCCAGCGCCCGGTACGACAGGGGCCGGATTGGCAGGAAGATCAGGGCGTTCTTGAAGAGGCGCGGAAGCAGTTGATGGAGTATTTCGAGAGGCGGCGTCAGCGCTTCACGTTACCGGTGGCGCCGGGTGGGACGCCGTTTCAGCAGCGGGTGTGGCGAGAATTGCAGCAGATTCCGTGGGGCACGACGACAACGTACCGGGAGATTGCCGAGCGGCTTGGACAGCCAGCGGCGGTGCGGGCCGTGGGACACGCCAACGGGCGCAACCCGGTGGCCATCGTCATTCCGTGCCACCGGGTGGTGGGCGCCAACGGCCATTTGACCGGTTATGCCGGCGGCATCGCGACCAAGCGGCGCCTGCTGCAGCACGAAGGCGCCCTGCTCGTTTAGCCCCAGCTGTCAATCCAGCGGCGGCAGCACGTCGGGCTGGACCTGATAACCGTCGGCCAGGGTGTTGGTGGTGTTGAACAGCCCGACAATGGCCATCACCTCGCCCAGGCCCTCGGTATCCAGGCCCAGCTTGCGCACCGCCGCCGTGTGCGAGTTGGTGCAGTACGCGCAGCCGTTGGTGGCCGACACGGCCAGGGCGATGATCTCCCGCGTCAGCGGGTCGAGCGGCGATTGGCGGCCGACGGTCTCCGGGTGCATGAGGGTTTTCAGGTTCGTCCACACCAGTTCCAGGTGGTCGGGGTTCGTCGCCAGAACGCGCCAGAAATTGGGCACGAACGACAGGCCCTTGGTGGCCTTGATGTCGGCGAATATCGCCGCCGCCTTGCCGCTGGCCTCGTCTTCGCTCACCATGCGGACGGTGGCACCCGTTCTTCGGTCATTGTTGCCATAAATCGTTGCTCCTTGCCGTCTGAATCTCTTGCCTTCCTCGATTAACCCTGAGCTGCCACCGGCTGCTCCGTTGGGGCGCGATGCCCCCAGATGCTGCCCGTCGTGTGCTGCTGCACCTGCCAGGTGCTGTCGTCCACGGTGCGCGCGCCCCAGCCGTATTCGACCTCAAAGCCCGACGGCGACGCCATGTAGAACGACACCATGTGGTCGTTGGTGTGCCGCCCCATGGTGCGGTTGATCGGCACTCCCTGGTCCTGGCACAGCGTGTACGTCGAGCCGACGTCGTCGAGCGATTGCGTCTGCAACATGAAGTGCCGAAGCCGAGGCTTGATCGACGCGGCCAGGAACGCGACCGAGTGGTGGCGCGGGTTGCAGTGGAAAAAGGCCATGCGGGGCGAGGCGCTTCCGGCGGGGGCCATTCTGGAAGTCTGCACGAAATCGCTGATTCGCATGCCGAGCACGTCGCGGTAGAAGTGAATGCTCTGCCCTACGTCCTCCACCACCAGCACGATGTGCCCCAGGCCCTGCGTGCCGGTCTCAAAACCCGAAATGGCGCGCGGCGAGGCGAAAGGTTGATCGTAGTTCACCAGCGGCCCGTAGAAGACTTCCGTGCGCAAGCCGTCCGGGTCGTCGAACGCAATTAGGTCCACGACCCGTCGCTGCGCCGCCAGGTCTGCGGCGCCTGCCGTTACCTCAATGCCTGCCGCATCCAATTGCCCCCGTATCGCCTTGAGGGCATGCTCGTCGGCGACTTCCCAGCCCACGTAGTCGATGTCGTCATGTCCGTTGGCCTGGAGTGCGAAACGGTGATGATACTCGTCCATTTTCAGGAACAAGGTGCCATCGGCGTCCGGCTCGTGTACTTGCAAGCCAAGCGTCCGGGTCGCAAAGCGTTCCCAGGCTTCTACGTCACTTACCCCAATTCCCAGATACCCAAGTTGGGTCACGCGTTCCATGTGTGCCTCCTTGTTGCGTTAATTGTCCTTACCGAGAAACTCTCGGACACGCTCCATCAATGGCTCTTTGGGATACAGACTGTACAGGAAACCGGCGCGGGCCAGCGGGTCGCCGGCAAAGAAACGCTCGTAGAGTACCTGTCGGCCGCCAAAGGCGCTGCAGGCCACGTCCCACGCCAGGTGGAACAGTTGAACCCGCTCGCGAGCGGTGGCCGTGTCCGTGGCCAGATATCGCTCGATCTCCGCCGCCAACGGGGTCTCGAAGTCGGCCTCGGAAGGCAGGGCCATGAAACTGCTCGATCCCAGGAGTTGCAAAATCTCCACCATGCGGGGATAGACGCTCATAAACAGCGTGCGGATGGCTTCCAGCGGCAGTTCGTCGGGACACATCACCCCCCACTGGTCGCGCCGCGCATCCGTCTCGGCGGCACGCAGGGAAGCCTTCATGACCTCCGTGTAGGTCATGAGCTCGGCGAGACGCTCCTTCACGTGCGGTAGTTCCTCCGAGCCCAGCGTGCGTGCCATGAGCAGGGCCACGCCCAGCACGAACTCGCTCTTCGCCACGTTTTTGACCGCCCCCTGATGGGCCGTGTGTATCGAGGAGTTGGTGGCGCGCGGCATCTCATTGAGCAGGTCCGCGTCTCCCCAACAGAAAGACCCGTTCCCAGGGCACGAACACGTCGTCGAAGAAAACCGTGGCGTCCATCTCCTCGAAACGCGAGCCCAAGGGATGGTCGAAGTGGGAGCGGCCGATATCGAAACTCTCGCGGCAAAGGAATTTGACCCCTGGCGTGCTACAGGGAATGGCGAAATTGAGCACGTAGGCTTCCGATCCGGCGGCGTTCCCGCCTCCAAAACGGGGCGAGTAGACGGCGATTTCGTCGGCGATCGGCCCCAGCGTCGCCAGAATACGCGAGCCGTGCAGTAACAGGCCGGCGTCTGTTTCCCGCACCACGCGCAGCCCCACGCCCTCGGACAACTGGGATTGGCCCGGGGTGCGGCGGCGCTGCAGGTTGATCAGGGCATGGGTCAAAGTCAGATCGTTTTCCCGGATGTGCTCGTAGTACTGCCGGACGTGCGTTTTGAAGGACAGGCGGTTCTGAGCGAAATAGTCCGCCGCGGCGCCCCAGGCGGCGAAATTGACGTTCAGAAAATCCGGCGAACGCCCCAGCATGCCGCACCCGGTGCGTGCCCAGCGCATCATCATCCTGCCGCGCTGCTGGAGTTCGAGTTGCGTCTGCGGAATGATGAAGGAGTACCCTACCCGGTCGCCGGTGGTCGGTGATACATAGGTCATCTCATCGCGCAGGTCGGCGCGGGATTGCAAGTCGTAGAGGGCTGCCACAGCCTGCACGCCGCCGCGCAACGCCGGATGCGTGGTGACGTCCGAAATGCGTTCACCCCGCAGCCAGACCTCGCGCGGATGTTCCCGCAACCCGGTGATGTAGTCCTGTCCCGTCCGTGCCGGCATGAAGCCACTCCCTTCCGTTCACTTCGCTTAAGGGCGGTATTGTTGGCATGGGAACAAAGAACTGGAGGGCGTCTCTACGGCAATCAGTTGCCGGGCTCGTCCAGAAGGACGAGATGCAACTCACCCGGACCATGCACGCCGACGGTGAGCTTGAGCTCAATGTCGCCGGTGCGACTGGGTCCGGTGACGAACGAGATGCAGCTGGTGAGATTCTGCTGCACGTCTCCCCCTGTCTGCCGGACGTTGCGCAGGGCGTCGGCGAAGGTGGCGACGATCTGGTCGGTGCGGGCGACGGCGACGTGCACGGGCGGCAAGAGCGAGACGCCGCGCATCTGGCCGGGTTGCGCCGTCAGCATCAGGGTGCCCGTTTCGGCGATGACGGCATCTACGCCCGAAAGGCCTATATCAGCGTGGGCCAACAAGTCGCGCATTTCCTGACGGCGGTCGTCGGCCTCCGTCTCGCTCCCTGGCGAAGCGGTATGCACGTTGGCGCCGCCGGCCTGCAACGCGTCGTCGATCTCCAGCGTATCCAGCAAATCCGACTGCCAGCGCACCACGACCTTGGCACCCTTCTCCTTGGCCAGACGGGTGACGTATTGCGCGGCTTCTGCCACGTGCTTGACTCGCGCCACGCTGCCGCCCACGCCTTCCAGTTCGCGCTGCAGTCGCGCCGCCAAGTCCTCGCCTTCCGTTACCAAGGAAACGACCTCACCGTTCTCCGCGGGTGCCGCTTCCGCATGGTGAGGTTGTTTCCCCGTTCGCAGGGCCTGCCGCACACGTGACAGAAAGGCTTCCCGGCTACTCATGATTCCCCCTGAAATGGTCCGTCCAGCAGCCTACGCAACGGCGTGGTCCGCTTCCCACAAATGCTGAGTCTGACTCAATTCCGGTATTCTCCCGCTATCGCCTCCAGATTTTCTATCCACGCCTCCAGTACCTGCAGTAGTTCCGCCTCGTCTTCAATAAAACCATGAGGATACATCTCCTCCATGTCCCCCATAAATGCCTCCGTCTTCTCCGTCGCCTCGCTATTGGGGTCCAAGCGGTAAACAACCGTTGCCAAGCGTCTGTATATCTCTCGCCTCGATCTCGTAGTCCGAATCCAGCCGGTCCAATGCGTTCCGCTTCTCCATATCCTCCAGTATCTCAAGCCATTCCTCTAGCCGTCCTTGCGCCCTCTTTTGTGAGATAAGCCGAGAACTCGATTCCGCAGGTCCCGATCGCGGGTACAGTTTGCAAGCGGCCTTTCCCAAGCGGTCTGCTAACTCCCCCAGTTTGTCCTCAAATTCGTCGTGCATGCCTCCCTCCCTGTGTGGTAGCAGATCAGTCGGCAGAAGATGCGGCGGATGTCTCACCGAAGCGGCCGGCGATCCACCCCTCAATGCGGGCCAGCCGCCTGTCAAGATCCGTTAGTCTGGCATCCACCTTCGCTTGGAAGGC
Source organism: Geodia barretti (assembly GCA_030341885.1). Classification (NCBI taxonomy): domain Eukaryota; kingdom Metazoa; phylum Porifera; class Demospongiae; order Tetractinellida; family Geodiidae; genus Geodia; species Geodia barretti. Next base: position 8,171 of record CASHTH010001236.1, on the reverse strand, counting down.
ATCGAGCTTGGCATCCAACTTCACGTACATGCGCCAGCCAAGCCCCAAAACAGTCACACCAACAGCAATAGTTGACCAAAACTCAGTACTCATACGTCCCCTCCACCCGCGCCGTTGTGGCTGGGCTGCTCGTATTGCAGGGTGCCCTGCCAGCGCTCCCGGAAGGACTGCGGCGCAACGGCTTTGAAGTCGCGCGACTTGGTCCAGCTATGGAACGGCGGCGGTAGTTTCCCCAGCCAACCGCGCTGCGCGAAGGGCGTCTGCCCCAGCCGTGCCAGCCGCAGGGCCAACCGGTAGAGTCCCGGGCGCTGCATGATCCAGGCCCACAAAGAGAACAGCCTCCCCTCGCCTGCCGATGCGTCACCGCGGCTGACGCTCTGGCGCCGCAGGTTCAATAGCATGTGGGGGATGTTGATCTTGACCGGGCACGCCTCACGGCAGGCACCGCACAGCGTGCTGGCGCGCGGCAGATGCTTGGCCGTGTCCAGGCCGGTGAACAGGGGGGTCAGCACGGCGCCGATCGGGCCGGGATACACCCAGCCGTAGGCGTGGCCGCCGATATTCTGGTAGATCGGGCAGACGTTGAGGCAGGCGCCGCAGCGCAGGCAGTAAAGCGCCTCGCGGTTCTCGCTGCCCAGGATGTTCGAGCGTCCGTTGTCCATGACGACCACGTGCAGTTCCTCGGGGCCGTCGAGGTCGTGCGCCCGCCGCGGTCCGGTGATCATCGTGACGTAGCTGGAAATCTTCTGGCCGGTGGCGCTGTTCGTCAGCACTTTTAACATTACCGGCAGATCGTCGAGCCGCGGGATGATCTTCTCCATGCCCATCAGCGCGATGTGCACCCGCGGCAGGGTGGACGACAAGCGCCCGTTGCCCTCGTTGGTGACCAGGACGATCGAGCCGGTATCGGCGATGGCGAAGTTGACGCCCCGTGATGCCCACATCGGCGCGCAGAAACTGCTGGCGCAGAGCGCGGCGGGCAATCTGCGTCATGTCGGTCAGTTCTTCGGTGTACGGGTTACCGAGCTTGTCGTGCAGCAGCGAGGCGATCTGCTGTCGGGTCTTGTGGATGGCAGGCGCGATGATGTGCGAAGGCGTCTCTTCGGCGAGCTGGATGATGTATTCGCCGAGGTCGGTCTCCAGGACCTCGTATCCCAGTTCTTCCAGGTGCGGGTTGAGGTGAATTTCCTCGGCGGCCATCGACTTGCCCTTGACGATGACCTTGGCCTCGGCCTGTTGGGCAATGCTGGTAATGATATCGCGCGCCTCGGCGTCGTCGTGCGCCCAATGCACGTGAGCACCCAGCTTGTCCAGGTTGTCGGCGAATTGCTCCAGATACGTATCGAGCTGGGCAATCGCCTGCTCCTTGACAGCGCGTGCCTGGGTGCGCAACGCCTCGGGGTCACCGAGCGCCTGCATGGCCGCCACCCGCCGGGGCTCGAATTCGGTGGTCAGGAGGTGTAGAGCATTTTGCAGCGGCTCGTCTTTCAGGGCCTGTCTGGCGTGGTCTTGAAAGCCCTCAGTTCCCAGATGCATGGTGCGGCTCCTCGGCGTTGTGACCGGTGTTCAGTAATTCGGCGAGATGCATGACCCGTACGTCTATCCCCTGCCGCCGGAGCCGTCCGGCGATGTGCATCAGGCAGCCGGCGTCGCACGACACCAGCGTATCGGCCCCGGCCCGCTGCAGACTGGCGATCTTCTTCTCAAGCATGGCGCTGGAAATCTCCGGGTACTTCACCGCGAACGTGCCGCCGAAGCCGCAGCACTGCTCCGACATCTCCGCATCGCACGCCTCGACCCCGGTAACCCGGGATATCAGTCGCCGCGGGGCTTCGGTGACACCGAGCTCGCGCTGCAAATGGCAAGAGGCGTGGTAAGCCACCTTGCCAGAGAACGCCGCGCCAACGTCGTCGGTGCCAACAACGTTGAACAGAAACTCCGACAATTCGTAGGTGCGCGCAGCCAGCGACTCGGCCTGCTGATGCAGGTGGGGGTCTTCGGCAAATAGATCGGGATAAAACAGGCGGATCATCGCCGTACAGGAACCCGAAGGTGCAACGACGTATTCGTAATCGGCGAAGAGGGTGAGGTTACGTTGCGCGACGAGGCGGGCTTGGTCATGAAAGCCGGCATTAAAGGCGGGTTGGGCGCAGCAGGTTTGGCCAAGGGGAAAATCGACGGCAATTCCCAGGCGGTGCAGCAGGCGTACGGTAGCTTCCCCCACTTGCGGGTAGAAGGCGTCGCCCAGACAGGTCACGAACAGGGCTACCCGCGTCGGCCGTCGGCGGCCGGTGGGTTCGGTCATGGGTCCTTCTCCATGGGCTCACGCGTTTGGATTTTTGTCCTGATCGATCTTCCGGAAGAGTTCCTGAAACTGATCAGTCAATTGATCAACTTCGCGTTTTTTCCCGCGCACACGTTGGCGGCTTAGCCATTGGATGAGGGTATAGCAGGAAAATACCCCGATGAGAAATCCGATGATCAGACCACTGACGAACAATGGCATTACCATACGCTGAGCCCCTTTCCCAATGAGGAATCCCAATCCGACATGGAGAGCCTCGGCGAAAATCGTCCTTGACGAGTCAGACCACGTTAACTAGGATACAACCCTTGTTTTTGCCGCCGACGTAGCTCAGTTGGTAGAGCAACTGATTCGTAATCAGTAGGTCGTAGGTTCAAGTCCTATCGTCGGCTTTCCCCATAGGTCATGATCCCGCCCACTATAAACCAGCACTTGCCAAAAGGCAAAAGACCCTCCGGCAGTTTCCTTCGCCGCCCGGCGCAGCATATAAGGACAGCAGGGTGAACAGCGTGGTCAAACCTTCCCTGGCGCAACGCATCGCCGCCATGGTCCAGGAAGCCGACGCTGATGCGGGGCTCCTACGCCGTGAATACGCCGATTTCGACAAGTTTGTAGCGCAGCGTTTCGGGCGGCTCGATGAAGGACAGCAACGGCTTGTCCTGGCTGCCGTTCGGGCCGACGAAACAACCCATTTGGGGCCGGTACTGGAAGGCTCGAGCCGCGATCCCGGGGTAAGTCTGGCGATTCGCGTCGAGGCCCTTGAAACCCTGCAAGCCTTGGGACACCCAGTTGACTCCGGCTATCTGGAGGCGTTGCGGAAGGCCGCCGCGGTTGTGCGGCAACTCGATACCGAGGAGCCGCCCGAACTCGATGACGCAGAAATGCTGACGGCGCCGCTGGATGCGGCGGTGCTGGCCCTGCCCGTGCCACTTGCAGTCGACGTGGCGCGCCAGGCCGCCGCCAGCGATCTGACACGAGCCCTTGCGGTCCTGCGCACGGTGCGGCCACAAGTTGAGACGGTGGATCTGCCCGCTTTGGTGGGCGGACTGGCCTGCGTTCCGCTCACCGGCAGCGCCATGATGCTACAGGACATGCTCGCGGATTCGCCGCCCAAGGCTTTGCAGAAATCCGTCAAGAAGGCCCTGCATCGTCTCAAGTCACGGGGTGTCGTCTGCGACGACAATCAGACGCCGCGCCAAGTCGTTCTTGGCAGCTCGAGCGGCGACCTGGAACGCTGCCTGGCGAGCTTCATTGACGCTACCGGGGACCGCATGATCCTGATGATCCGCGACAAGCCCGGGGGCGGATATCAGGTCGCCTACCTGGTTCTCAATTATGGTACCGGTATCCGCTTCGCGAAGGCACTCCAGGTTAGCCGCCGTGAATTGCCCGAGATGCTGGAGTCGGTGCAGGCGCAGGCGCCGCTGATCGAGCTGGAGCCTGCTCACTGCCAACGGCAGATCGCCCTGGTCCAACAGTTGAACCTCGCCACGCGCACACCCGTTCCGGAGGAGTTTTCATGCTGCGCGACATCATTGGCGAACCGGATGCAATGCCGGAAACCGGTGCCATTTACGAGGCGCTCAACCCGGAAGAACTGGAAATGGCCAGAGCCCAGGGCACTCATGCCGGCGACCTCCTGAACTTGCCTGAACTGGCTGGCTGGACCCTTCCGGAGTCGGCGGTGCGGGAGTACGCGGACGCACTGGCAGAGATAGACGAGAGCAAGATCGTGGTCAGTGAGGCCATGAAACGCGAACGGGTTGACCGCGTCTTCGAAAGCGCCATGCGAGAGGTGCTTGGGGAAGGGCCCCGCGCCGTCATGCGTTTACGTCTAGAGGAAACAGCCCATTATTTCCTGCAGACGGATCGGCGGGTTGAGGCCATGTGGGCTGTGGGAGCGGCTGAATCCTTGCTTGACGACAACCCGGCGCGCCTGCGCGTCAATCCGTTCGCCGGGGCGTTGTTGGAACGCAGCCTGGAAGGCGCCAAGAAGACAGCGGGAAACCGTATCGTGATGCCGTTTTCCACGCCGTCCTCCGGCGCGCCGTCGCAGTCCGCCAGTGAGCCCCGTCTGATCATCTAGCGACGGGAAGGATACGTAGATCATGGGCACAAGGGTGACCGAGATTCCCGCGGCTTCCTCACATAATGCTTTACAATACTTCGAAGCGCAGATGGAGCTGACAACCGATTGCTGGGACGTGCAGGAATCGATGTCTCACGGCAACGCGGATTTTGTGCTGCTTGATGTCCGGAGCCGCGAATGTTTCCGTGAAGGTCACGTGCCGGGCAGCGTCAGTCTGCCGCATGGGGAAATTTCCGAGGCGGAGATGGGAAAATATCCTTTGGATACTAACTTTGTCGTGTACTGTGCCGGACCGCATTGCAACGGCGCCTATCGCGCGGCCATTCGACTGGCCCGACTTGGAAGGCCCGTGAAGATAATGCTCGGCGGCGTCACGGGTTGGGAGGACGAGGGGTTCTCCCTCGAGCCGACCTGAGGGCTGTCAACGGGTTTAGATCGGGAGGTTCATCGTGTTGACTCATCATAAGTTCAACTCCTGCCCCATGGTGGCGCGCACCTGCTGCCTGCTGATGGGCCTCGCCATTGTCGTGAGCTTCGCTGCAAGGCTGGAAGCCCAGCGGTTGTGGACCGAACAGCCTCCCGGCCACATGGCCCTGCCGGCCCTGCAGGACATGAACGACGCCTTGCTGGCCATGACCGACAGGGTGCTGCCGGCGGTTATCAGCCTGCAGGTGCGTGGGGAAAATCGCGCCGCTTCCGACCTCCCCCGCGACCATCCACCGGTGCCGGATCCCAGCCTGCCGATCACCGGCAGCGGCTTCATCATCAAAGCTAACGGTCTGGCAATCACCAACCAACACGTGGTTGAGGACAAAGAGGAAGTCTACGTGCGCCTTTTTGACGGCACTCGGACCCGGGCCAGGGTGCTGGGCCGCGACGCAATGGGCGACATGGCGCTGCTCCAAATTGAAAGCGAAACCCCGCTACCCGCCGTGCCGTTGGGCAACTCGGACGCCTTGCGGGTTGGCGAAATGGTGGTTGCCATCGGCAGCCCAATCGGTTTTGAGCACTCGGTGACGTTTGGAATCATCAGCGGCAAGCGCCGCAATTTTCTGCGCTCCAGCGCGGTGGGCGGCTACCTGCAGACGGACGCCGCCATCACCACGGGCAACAGCGGCGGGCCGCTCATCAACATGCGCGGCGAGGTGGTCGGCGTGAACACGGCCACCATCCGGCGCGGCACCATGGGGTTTGCCATACCGGTGAACGCCGTGAAGGCGGCCCTGCCGCAGCTTCATGACTACGGCCGCGTCAAGCGTGCTTACCTCGGCGTGCGCATTGACCCCATCGACCGCGACAAGATCATCAGTCTGGGCCTTCAATCGCCGCGCGGCGCCTACGTGCACGCGGTGTTGAGCGGCCAGCCCGCACAGCGCGCCGGCATCGCCATCGGCGACATTATCATTGGATTCGACGGTGTTGAGGTAAATTCTCCCTTTGATTTGCAAGCGGCTGTCGCGTCCAGACCGGTCGGCAAGATGGTGCGGATTGAAGTTCTTCGCCAGCAGCAGCGGCGGACAGTCGAATTGGCCTTGGGCGAAATGCCGGATAACTGACAGCCATCCTCAACCGCGAACGCCTTCCGTTGCCCGCATATTGGGAGCAGGCCGGTGGAAAGGGCGACATCATGGCCCCAAGTGACGGCACAACTGTGTCCCCCAGGCTCCTTATTGTTTCGAATCGACTGCCGGTGACCATCCGTCAGGACGACGACAACTATGCAATCGAGCGCAGTTCCGGCGGCCTGGCTACTGCCCTCTCCCACCCCCACGCGGCACTTGACAGTCTGTGGCTCGGCTGGCCCGGCGCTTCCTATGACTCGGCGGACGGCCGTCGCCGGCTGACCCGACTGCTGCGCGACACTTATCGATTTTCCCCCGTTTATCTGAGCGACGAGCAGGTTCAACGTTATTACTATGGATTCAGCAATGGCGCGCTATGGCCGCTCTGCCATTTCTTTGAGGCACACGTGGTCTATGACGACGACGAGTGGGAGGCCTACGTGGAGGTCAACCGCTTGTACTGCGACGCGGTGGCCGAGGAGATTCATGGCGACGAACTGATCTGGGTCCACGATTATCACCTGTTCCTTCTGCCGCAAATGCTACGCCAGCGTTTCCCCGAGGCGCGCATCGGTTTCTTCCTGCACACCCCCTTCCCGCCATCTGAATTGTTTCGCGTGTTGCCTTGCCGCGAGGACCTGTTACGCGGTCTGCTGGGCGCCGACGTGGTGGGGTTTCAGACATTCAACAACCTGCAGAATTTTCTCTACTCAGTGTATCGGGTGCTGGGCATCGCTGCTGACATGCATGCGTTAGTCATATGAAGGCCGGCCGGTAAGCTGTGCGGTTCACCCTATCAGCGTCGACCCCTTGCCGTTCCTCAAGGCTCTGGATTCGAGCGACGACACGAGGGAAGAACTGCGGCGGCTGAACGAAGCGATGGGAGACCGCAAGGTCATCCTGGGCATGGACCGACTGGATTATTCCAAGGGCATTCCCGGTCGGCTGCGCGCCTACCAGCGGCTGCTGGTGGCGCATCCTGAGTGGCGGGAGGCGGTGACGCTGGTGCAGGTGGCGGTTCCGTCGCGCGAGCAGGTGACCGCGTATCAAGACCTGCGGCGGCAGGTGGACGAATTGGTGGGTGAAATCAACGGCACTTTCGGCACCACCACCTGGACACCGGTGCAGTACGTGCATCGCAATCTGCCATTCTCCGAGATATGCGCCCTGCTGCGCCGGGCTGACATCGCGTTGATCACGCCTCTGCGCGACGGCATGAACCTGGTCGCCAAGGAATACGTCGTGTGCCAGAAGGAGCGCGCCGGGGCGTTGATTCTCAGCGAGTTCGCCGGGGCCTCCTCGGAGCTGGGCGAGGCATTCTTCGTCAATCCCTACGACACCGAGGGCATGGCGGCGCGCATGCACGAAGTTCTGTCGGCGTCTGAAGAGGCGCTGGCCGACCGGATGGGCGCTCTGCACCGCCGCGTGTGCGGGCACACGGTGCACGCCTGGGCACAGAAGTTCCTGTCCCAGTTGTCCGGCGTGCAGACCCAACGAACGTCCTGCTCACTGAACGATACCGCACAGCGGCGGCTACTGGTCGGCTACGCCAAGGCGGAAAGTCGTATTTTGCTGCTGGGGTATGACGCAGCGCGGCTTCGTCCGTGGAACGCTGGTACCACAGCGCCCCGGGCCCCGACCTGTTGGACGCCTTGCAGGCGTTGAGTCTGGACCATCGGAATACGGTAGCCGTGCTGAGCGGGCAGGACCGGGAAACCATAGAGCACTGGTTCGGTTCATGTGGCGGCATTCTGGCAGCAGAGGACGGCGGATGGATTCGTGACACCACACAGGCTCCCTGGCGCCAGACGCTGGCGGACCTGGAATACGACTGGAAGGACACGGTGCGACCGATATTGGAGGAGGCGATAAGCCGCACCCCTGGTTCCGTGTTGGTCGAACGGGGGCACTCGTTGGGCTGGCAATATCATCTTGCGGACCCCGAATTCGGCCTGTGGCAGGCGCACGAACTTTACATCCAATTGCAGGCGCTGTTGGCGGGGAGCGGGCTCCAGGTGCACCGGGGCAACAAGATGGTGGAAATCAAGTGGGAAGAGATTCACAAGGGGATGGTCGCCTCCCAGATCATCGCCGCTGCCGGTGGGGATTTCATGCTGGCCATTGGCGGACAGCCATCCGACGAGGCGCTCTTCGAGGCGGTGCCCACGGAGCAGTGGACACTCAAGACCGGAACCGGGTTTTCCAGAGCGCAGTT